>NC_069405.1:1050420-1066380 GCF_026875155.1 Cherax quadricarinatus
AGACCAAACTCTATAGTTTTAAAAACTTCTACATTAATTTAAAATTTGGGTTTTTGGAAATTACCACCATCGCTCATTTACATTTTAAGAAAAATACGTGAATAAAACCAATACGTATTTTTTAAATGAATCATTACCGTACTTCTGTAATTTTCTTAGTCAACAGATCATTGGGACTCAGTACTTGAATCCATTGTTGCCTCTGATCTTATGACCACTGTCAATAGGATAGGCATAAGCGACATACCAAATCAAATCACAAGCATTGCTTCTTGAATAAGGTACAGGCAGGCCTTCTTATACAGCAGGTTGGGTTGTGGACTACTGTAGGGCTGCTTATACAGCATGTTGGGTTCTGGGCTACCGCAGGGTCCTGCTTATACAGCAGGTTGGGTTCTGGGGCTCCCGCAGGGCCCTGCTTATACAGCAGGTTGGGTTCTGGGCTACCGCAGGGCCCTGCTTATACAGCAGGTTGGGTTCTGGGCTACTGCAGGGCCCTGCTTATACAGCAGGTTGGGTTCTGGGCTACCATAGAGCCCTGCTTATACAACAGGTTGGGTTCTGGGCTCCCGCAGGGCCCCACTTATAACAGCGGGTTGGGTTCTGGGCTACCGCAGGGCCCCAAAACTTTTACCCCTAAACAGCAGGTTGGGTTCGGGGCTACCGCAGGGCCCCATTTATACAGCAGGTTGGGTTTCTGGGCTTTACCGCCAGGGGCCCCACTTATACAGCAGGTTGGGTTTGAGCTACGGCTGTAAAGTAAAAATTGCTGTAAAATAAAACAGCCTTTTTTTCACTTTCAAATGCATATAAAAGTCTGATAACATGTTTACAATATCATATATTAAGTAAGCAATAGAGGAACCTATCTTGAGGTAGAATTTCATGATGAAAAAAATCATATTTTTTTAAATTCTTGATACTTAAATGTAAACTGCAATTTTAAGTGTGTAGTAAAATATAAAAAACTATAATTTACAGCAACAGGGAAATCAAAATATGCCCAAAAATATTGTTTTCCCACAACCAGACTCACGTTGATGGGCCCAAAATTATCATCAAGTCTGGCTTCAGCTTGACAGTTGAGAGCTACACCAGTCACCTGGACTTGATAGTCTGGTATTCCACCTGTGCCCAGTAAGTGGGTCACTAGTGGAGTGAAGGCTGGTGTGAGAGCTACCTCTGGCACCAGGATGATCCTCTGCAAGTAAGGTGCTGTAGCCGGGTCCTGCCACAAACAACAAATGTATTAAAGCAAATAAAATACTGAATCTCCTCAACGGTTACATTGTATATACAATGAAAAATGTACAGTGCACTATATATAACTTTGTGTTATATATGATATTTCCTTTAATTACTATTTTAAGGATTAAAGCACAGTATTCTTGTGTTATTGTACAGGTAAACTGTAACATCATAACCCATGTTTATGATATTCCATACTGACATGCCCAAAATTTGAAATATAACTAACAATTTTTTAAACATGAATGTGTCTTTTCCTAGGTAGTAGGTTGGTAAACAGCAACCGCCCAGGAGGTACTACCGTCCTGCCAAGTGAGTGTACAACGAAAACCTGTACTGTTTTACATGATGGTAGGATTGCTGGTGTCTTTTGTCTGTCTCATAAACATGCAAGATTTCAGTATGTCTTGTTACTTCTACTTACACTTAGGTCACACTACACTACAATGTACAAGCATATATATACACACTCCTCTAGGTATTCTTCTATTTTCTTTCTAGATTCTTGTTCATTTCCTCTTATCTCCATGGGAAGTGGAACAGAATTCTTCTCTGTAAGCCATGCGTGTTGTAAGAGGCGACTAAAATGCCGGGAGCAAGGGGCTAGTAACCCCTTCTCCCGTATAAATTACTAAATTTAAGAGAAACTTTCGTTTTTCTTTTGGGCCACCCTGCCTTGGTGGGATACGGCAGGTGTGTTGAAAGAAAGAAAAGAAAGAACGTGTCTTTTCTCCATGGGGAAGTGGAACAGAATTCTTCCTCCGTAAGCTGTGTGTGTCGTAAGAGGCGACTAAAAATGCCGGGAGCAAGGGGCTAGTAATATATATTACTAAATTTAAAAGGAAAAGCTTTTGTTTTTCTTTTTGGGCCACCCCACCTCAGTGGGATACGGCTGGTGTGTTGAAAGAAAGAATGTGTCTTCATAGGAAATTATTATTATAGGAAGTGCTAAACCTGTAGGGATTATTCAGCATCTGTGGGGGGAAGATGGAAGGCATTCAGGCTTAATTCATGGAATTGGAGCACAGATCCAATCCCCTAGATCTTCATAGACTAGCTTAAGTACTTATCCCACTCAGCTAATTTCAAAGCCAAGTCCTAGCTATGTTATACTAGCCCCTAGGTTTACTTGGCAGACGATGCAACATCCCCCCAATGAAAAGCAGGGGTGTCACTAGCACGTTAAGAGACCATACAATAAGTGTCAGGGGCCCGAGACTGTTCAACTGCCTCCCAGCATACATAAGGGGGATTACCAACAGACCCTGCAGTCTTCAAGCTGGCACTGGACAAGCACCTAAAGTCGGTTCCTGACCAGCCGGGCTGTGGCTCGTACGTTGGTTTGCGTGCAGCCAGCAGTAACAGCCTGGTTGATCAGGCTCTGATCCACCAGGAGGCCTGGTCACAGACCGGGCCGCGGGGCGCTGACCCCCGGAACTCTCTCCAGGTAAACTCCAGATAACTCAAAAGCTGACTAATATCAGGTAGAGTACCTGTTTTAATGCTAGGTAAACAGGAGCACCAGGTTTGAAGAGACTTGCACGTCTCATTCCATAACAGGTTAGTAAATAAAAAAAAAAAAAAAAAAAAAAAAAAAAGGCACAATACCGCGACTGGAAGGATACACAAATAACCACACGTAGAAGAGAGGAGCTTACAACACCGTTTTGGTTCAAGTTGGACCATTTACAAAGTCACGGCGTCGTAAGCTCATCTCTTTTATGTGCGGGTTATTTGTGTGACAGGTTAGTATTTTAACATTCCTATGCAATTTCATTTAAAAATTTCTAGGGATGTGTAATGCTTATTACTGTACAATACTGGCAGTTCTCCAGTGATTACTGTTATTACAGGCCATGTGATCGCCTATAGAGCTTATCTTGCAGTCTTCCTGGTGGCCTCATGTCTTGTCACATCAAATACAAAATTTATTTTAACATGGCCATTTCCCACTAAGGCAGGGTGCCCCAAAAAAGAAAAAACACTTCCATCTTCACTCATTCCATCGCTGTCTTGCCAGACATGCCAATACAACAGTTCAAAAACTAACACATCTCCACCCCTCCTTCAAAATGCTGTATACAATATGTGCTTCACATGTAAGAAGAAGTCACTAGCTTGCATCTCCCAGCATCACCTCTGTGTTATCTTGCAATAACATGTATAACAAGTATATCACTTCACTAAACTGCATCATTATTTGTCACCTCATTGTTGCTCTTGCATTATCATGTGTTGCTCCATTATGACACCTGAGCTCTACCCTTTTCCTATCCAGATTACAAAAGCTATGTTGAAATGTTATCCATGTGGTTCTGACCTTGCATACAGTGGTCCTGGGGATGATCCTGATGCTCCAGCCACTTCTCATGAATGTCTTCGTTCTGGTCCAGGTCCAAACTGGAAACAGATAAAGGCCACTTTTGTAACAGTCAAAATTACAGTACGTACTATTATACTACTGATTAAATAAATTTATTTAGGTACAGGTACACATACAGTTACACAAATTATCATACACTGTATTATTATTATAATCAAGGGGGAAGCGCTAAACCCGGAGGATTATACAGCTTCATACACTGTAACTTCTTTTCTTTCAACAAACCGGCCATATCCCACCAAGGCAGGGTGGCCCAAAAAGAAAAACAAAAGTTTCTCTTTTTAAATTTTAGTAATTTATTCAGGAGAAGGAGTTACTAGCCCCTTGCTCCTGGCATTTTAGTTGCCTTTTACAAAACGCATGGCTTACAGAGGAAGAATTCTGTTCCACTTCCCCATGCAGATAACAGGAAATAAACAAGAACAAGAACTAGTAAGAAAATAGAAGAAAACCCAGAGGGTTTTGATTTTAATGCCACTACAAGTACAATAAGTAAAAACTTCAATTTAACCAAATCTGATTAAATGGACTCTGAATTTAAAAACAAAATATGTATGCATTTGGAAAACTACAGACAAAGTTTGTTGAGTCCAGAATTATTATTATGACCATGGATAAACAATCTCATCATTACAGTTATACTGTCCCATTTACACAGCAGTCCTACTGCCCATTTGCTAAATTTCATGCCATTTAGTGGGTTTTACTTACCAATTGCAACCCTTCTACTGTGAAAGTTACACAGAATTCTACAGTAAATGCACTTAACGTTACAGTTCAATACTCCAGTCCTTGTTATAAAAGTATGTAAATCTAAGGTAATTCTAGTTTAAGGATTATGGAAACACTTCACCACACATGGTTATCAGTCTAATTGCTGTATTCTTAAAAAGATTAGGACTAATCACATCGACTCCAAGCTGGGGGCCCAAATTAACTAAAAACCCCTCTGTTTTCAACCATTCTTTTCTGTAGTGGACTGATGAAGCCAGTTGGCAAAACATTTCCACAAAAAATTTACCCAAGCATTGCAAACATGCCTATTTAAAAACTTGTCAGTTCTCTGATCATTTACTAATATTTTACCCCCCAAGGGGTTGGCGCATACTCAGCCACACACTGACGTCCTGTTCGATCCCGGTATGGGTGTAAACATTAGGATGTGTTTCCTTAAGACTCCTGTGTCCAGTTCCCCTAGCAGAAGTAATACCTGGGTTTTAGTCACGGGTGTGGTCCATCCTGAACAAAATTAATCAAATCGCAGAAAATACTCTGCATAAACAAGGGACTTTTTAAATTTAACATAGTCATTGATTCCTATGATCTGTATAAGTTCATCATGTATTGTAGAAATAATTATTATTAGTGAATCCTTTAAAAATGGAAAGCATGGGGGGCCCCCTGGGGGTAGGGGGTGAGTGACCTAACAAGGTCAAAAACCCCTTGAAGACCCCGGGTCACGTACCCCAGTTTCCCCCTGCCAAGGTCAAATAGGCAAGATTTTTTATAATAAAATGATTAGTAATTTAAATAATAATAATATTTTAATAGCCCCAATAATAAAATAAGAGAAATATATTTAATAAATAATAATAATTAAGTGTAGTAATAAAAGTAGTGGGTAAATTGGGGGGTCCCGGGGGGTAATGTAAATGGGGAGCTTTTTAATTGGCATGTGTAGAAAAAAATTTTGGGTAATAAGTAATACTATTTTAGAAAAAGGGATAAATAAATATAAAAGGGTATGATTAGCATAATGAAAGTATTTGTTTGATTTTTATTTTGGGGGGTAAAAGGTTGATGGGTAGGCTCCAGGATGACTGTTTAAGAGGGCAAAATGATATATCAGATCATTTTTAGTTTTTGCTAAGTTAGATAAGAGGAATGGGGAAAAAAGGAAAGGGGCAACAAAAGTAAGAGGGGGGTGAAAAAGTAAAATAAGGAGGAGGAAGTTCGGGCAGATAAAGCGACATTGGGGAAAGGGGCTAGTGCAAAAATATAGTGGGGGGGGTTGAAGAGGTTGGGAAAGTTTTAAAAATGCAGTATTAGATGTGGGGGGAGAAGTTTGTGGGTTATAGGGGGGTGGGGGCAGGAGGAAAAAAGAGTGATGGTGGGAAAGATAAGTAAAGGGTGTGAAAAAGAGAAAAAGGAAACTTAGAGAGGTTTTTACAAAGCAAAATGTTTTTAAAAGAGCAAGTATAGGAAAAAAAGAAAGGTGAAGAAGGGGGGTGAAAAAGGTGCAAAAAGGGGAGCAGATGAAAGGTGGGAGAGGCACTGTCAAGAAATTTTTAATGAAATAGAAAAAAATTTTAGTGAGTTAAAAAAGTAAGAAAGCCTAGGGAAAAATATGGATTTTTCATTAAAAAAAAGAGTGGGGAGTTAGTGATGGGGGGGGGGTATTAGGAGATGCGAGAAAATTTTTGAGGAACTTTTAAATGTTGAGGAAAAAAAGGGAGGGGGTAATTTCATGCACTGGCCCGGGGGTATACCATCTTTTAGGAGTGAAGAAGAGCAGAATGTAAGTGTGGTGGAGTACGTGAGGCATTACGTAGAATGAAAGGGGGTAAAGCAGCTGGAACTGATGGATCATGACAGAAATGTTAAAAGCAGGGGGGATATAGTGTTGGAGTGGTTGGTACTTTTTTTAATAAATTATGAAAGAGGGGAAGGTACCTGGGGATTGGCAGAGAGCGGGGTATAGTTCCTTTATAAAAAGGGAAAGGGACAAAAGAGATTGTAAAAATTATAGAGGAATAAGTTTACTGAGTAATACCAGGAAAAGTATACAGTAGAGTTATAATTGAAAGAATTGGGGTAAGACAGAATGTAGAATTGCGGATGAGCAAGGAGGCTTCAGAGTGGTAGGGGATGTGTAGATCAGTGTTTACATTGAAGCATATATGTGAACATATTTAGAAAAAGGGTAGGAAGTTTTTATTGCATTTATGGATTTAGAAAGGCATATGATAGATGGATAAGGGAGCAATGGGGCAGATGTTGCAAGTTTATGGAATAGGTGGTAAGTTACAAAATGCTGTAAAGAGCTTTTATGAGGATAGTGAGGCTCAGGTTGGGGTGTGTAGAAGAGAGGGAGACTTTTCCCGGCAAAAGTAGGTCTTAGACAGGATGTGTAATGTCACCAAAGGATGTTTAATATATTTATAGATGGGTTGTAAAAGAAGTAAATGCTAGGTGTTCGGAGAGGGGGGTTTAAATTAGGGAAATCAAATTCAAAATGGGAATTGACACAGTTACTTTTTGCTGATGTTTACTGTGCTGATGGGATTTCTAAAGAAAAATTGCAAGGTTAGGGGATGATTTGAGAATGTGTGTAAAGGTAGAAAGTTGAAGTGAACATAGAAAAAAAGTAAGGTGATAGGGTATCAAATGATTTAGATAAAGAAAATTGGATACAAATTGGGGAGGAGGATAAAGGAAAAGTGAATGTTTTCAGATACTTGGGAGTTGACGTGTCGGCGGATGGATTTATGAAGGATGAGGTTAATCATAGAATTGATGAGGGAAAAAAGGTGAGTGGTGCGTTGAGGTATATGTGGAGTCAAAAAACGTTATCTATGGAGGCAAAGAAGGGAATGTATGAAAGTATAGTAGTACCAACACTCTTATATGGATGTGAAGCTTGGGTGGTAAATGCAGCAGCGAGGAGACGGTTGGAGGCAGTGAGATGTCCTGTCTAAGGGCAATGTGTGGTGTAAATATTATGCAGAAAATTCGGAGTGTGGAAATTAGGAGAAGGTGTGGAGTTAATAAAAAGCATTAGTCAAAGGGCAGAAGAGGGGTTGTTGAGGTGGTTTGGTCATTTAGAGAGAATGGATCAAAGTAGAATGACATGGAAAGCATATAAATCTATAGGGGAAGGAAAGAGGGGTAGGGGTCATCCTCGAAAGGGTGGAAAGAGGGGTAAAGGAGGTTTTGTGGGCGAGGGGCTTGGACTTCCAGCAAGCGGCATGAGCGTGTTAGATAGGAAAGTGAATGGAGACGAATGATACTTGGGACCTGACGATCTGTTTGGGAGTGTGAGCAGGGTAATATTTAGTAAAGGGGAAATTCAGGGAAAGGGTTATTTTCTTATAGTCGGATTTGAGTCCTGGAAATGGGAAGTACAATGCCTGCACTTTAAAGGAGGGGTTTGGGATATTGGCAGTTTGGGGGGATATGTTGTGTTCTTATACGTATATGCTTCAAAACTTTTGATTCTGGCACCTCTGAAAAAAGCGGAAAATGTGTGAGTGTGGTAAAGTGTTGAATGATGATAAAGTATTTTCTTTTTGGGATTTTTTTTTCTTTTTTGGGTCCCCCTCCCGGGTTGGGAAACCAACTTGTTGAAAAAAAAAAATAGTAACAATAATTAATAATAATTCCTCAGTCAAAAAATGCTGCAAGTGTGTAATAAAATTTTGCAGGTGTGCATAAAATTTTACAGCTGTGCACGAAATTTTAAGGTGTGCACAAAACTGCAGGTGTACCAAATTCTACAGGTGTGCATGAAACACTGCGGGTACACACGAAATTACAAGTGCACCAAAACATCCAAGTATGCACGAAATTGGCTCATTTTTGCCTTTGTGTGTGTGACTCACGTGGAGGTAGGAGGCCGGGGCAAAGGCTGTGCTGGTGTTGGAGGAGACTGCCTGGTATAGGTCCACCATCACCTGCAGCAGGAGGAACCAGGAGGCACATTATTATTGTTACACAACACCGTCAGGTTGAAGAAATAAGAGTGTGTGCAACACTTGGGTGTCTTCATTGAGGAAATGTTTTGCCTGCACAGAAGACATCTTCAGTCAAATATAACAGTAGAGACAGTATTTATATTCCTTGAAGAAGCCTGGTACACAGGCATAACATTTTGTTACGCCTGTGCACCATAGAGATGCAAAATGAAAATGAAGAAATACAAACAAAATAGTTGTAAAATGAAATGTAAGAGGTAAAAACCGAGATAAAGGATTTGCAGAATGAGATGGAAAAGGGAGACACAGGAGATTGGTTAGAAGAGAGCGAGACAAATAACATTGCAATTAACCATTAAAGTGTACTTTAGATGTTTTTTTGGTAGGACACGTATTGTTTATGTGCAGTTTTTCCCCTTTCTTAATCTCCGTTACCCAAAAACATTAGAGGTCAAGGGACTGGTCAACACATTAGCATAGCAAAGTTATAATACAATGATCTATTTATAGTTTTGTTGATCAGTGGGACGAAATGAGTTATATATACAGTGAATTTAGTGACATAAAACCTCAGGTTCCAATCCGAACTACCAAACTAGCGCGGCAGGAAATTAAAGTGATAATAATAAACAACGGTGGATGCAATGTTTACTTGGTCGTAGGTTTTGGCCCCCCAGGCGACGGATAAATCATGGTGAATCCTGCTCTTACTTTCTTCCCCAAGCGTTTTTCATCAGATCTCTTCCCGGATGTGGGTAGGGCATCTTAACGCTTTTTTTGTCATCTGCCATCCCCCTGCCTGAAGGGGCACTGGGAGTGTCCTGTCTGGGGGTTTGGATCGTTTTAAACGGAGCCACCATCTCTGCACCCCGGCAAAAACCCTGTAGTGGTAGGGGTCGCCGCCCCAGGAGGTGTCCGGTGCAGTGCCCCTTCAGGGTTCCCAGCATGATCGGGGCCCCACTCTCCCTCCTGGTGTGTAGAAGGTACTGTAGATCTGGCTGCGTGAGGCACAGCTCGTGTGAGATTAGGCAATCGATTCCTACCACCCCTGTCAACAAGAAATTATTTTATCTACATAGTGCAGGAGGATCGAGCCTCAACATCCCAGGAAGGAGTCAGTATACAGCAGTGTCATCACCCGCTACAACATCCTCTTTATGGATAATGCAGAGAAAACATGTAAAATAATTGTTGATAGTCACAAGTGCTAAACTCAAATCAAGTACAGTAGATGTATTCGGTCACTGTATCTCATAAGCCCAGCCTCCTGTACCTCAATGTATGCAATAGGAATAGTGAAGAGTGGTAATAAATTTTAATGCAGCAAAATATAAAAATATATCTATGTGTGTATGTATTTTTGTGTTTTTAATACTATTCTATTAATTTTTAATACCCAGGTATTAAGATTTTCAATACCCGGTATTAATAGTTTTAATATCCAGGTGTTAAAAATACCTAAAATTGTGAATTAGTTTTAAAATTTTCTACAATGTCATACGAATTAAATCTTTTGATATTTTTAAGATAGTCTAATCTGACGAAAATTCCAAAGATACCAAGTGTTAAAAATACTGCACTAACAAATCTGCGCACATCCTTGAGGGACGCCTAACACTAATATATAACAGGTAATAAATACAGTAAGAGTAAGGAGAGTATGACCGAGACTCACCTAAGTTATCAGAGGCCTCAACGAGTGCGTCGTTGACCTGAGGTGCCACCTGTGTGTCCCTGGTGAGCAGGAGCAGCAGGTCCCTCGCCACTTGGATCCTGCCCAGGACGTGGGTGTTGCTGGCTTCCTGGTCCGCGGTCGTGAAGGAAAGGTCTGGCTGCCCGCTGACAAACCCCGTACAGCCGGGGGGAAGCTGGAGTTATAGACCAGGTCGACTCCCAGGAGTTGGTAGCATCCCTCACACCTGAAAAGTGACGGCAGTGGGGTGGACAGCAATTGACAGTGACAAAAATCAAGTGCAAAAAAGGTGGCAGTGACAACAGTGTCAAACACAGGTGGTAGTGGTTATGGATTTTTTTCCCCGAATTTTCCTCCTAACGTGCAGCTAATCTAGGGTAAAATTGTTAACACAATATCCTGAATAACTCGGGCACGCCAGTGGCTCATACAAAGAAAATCCCACCAAAAATTTTTGTTTGCTATTTACCTAATAGTACACGGCAGTTCTCCTTACTTGAAACAGAGGGAGAGCCTCCTTACTTATTCGATACCTCCGTCACTTTTACTCCCATCAGGACGCCATGTTCCACGCTTCAACAGTAAAGCTGGCCAGTAATACTGAATAAAACATAAACCCGGTCCGCTGGGGCTTGAAAGGATGTTAACAGTTATCCTTGGGGGTTTGAGGAAGCTTCATTGGCAAAAAGTTCCTCTTCTTTAGTAAAAATTGCCGTGGGTCCTGCCACACATCCAAACCTTCTGACGAGTCATTGTAACTGACTAACCAGCGACTCTCCTGATCTCAGATTGAATTTTTGAAACACTCGCTACTATCTATAATACTAGTTTTAACCTATTTCTAACTATTCTAGGTTGTATAACGATGTTATTTTCTCCTAAGATTTTTGGGTACACTCTTGTGTAACTACTTAAATCTGTAAAATGACAAATATTATTACAACTGTTTATGTAACAGTTATATTTAAGGCTGTTTATACTTACACTATCAATGTTTCGTGAAATAAGTTTCAAGTGACAATGATGGTTGTCAAACAACTAATAGTGATAAAATGGATCCCTTAAAATCAAATGACTGAAAATCCCTATCTCAGCATTTCTGTGAGCACTCCTATTATCTGTGAGCACTCCTATTATATGTCAGCACTCCTATTATCTGTCAGCACTCCTATTATCTGTCAGCACTCTTATTATCTGTCAGCACTCCTAGCATCCTAACCTGCTTTCATCTTTGACAACAGTTACCTCTCACAGCATCACCGTCAGATCTCTCACCTGTAGCGTCGTGTGGCCTTCCTGAGTGTGTGCACTTTGGGTGGCAGGAGGAGGTCGGCGGCTAGGGTCAGTGTGGCCAGTGCAGCCTCTGTGTGGGCCACCATGGTCCTCATGGCCTCTTCTCCAGAGGTACGGCCCACCCACGACACCAGTTCAGACCACGTCCATATGCGACCCTGTATCTGGGGCGGGAGTGTCGTTATTGTTATCTCTTTTATGTGCGGGTTATTTGTGTATCGTTCCAGTCACGGTATTGTGCCTTTTTTTTTTTTGTTATTTATTGTTGGTAGTGATTGTTTTTGAGAATAACAACGATGATGATGCCATAACACAACAAAAGAGACAAATACAAATAATTTCTTTTTTTTCTGCAGTATACAGGTAAAGTAGTTTACATATAATATATTGGTAGGCACAAAAAGCTACTAGGATGCAGTGTATTACGGGCAGTATGATGTTGGACGAGATCAGGACAGTTTTTAAATGATTATCATTAGAAACAGTGTAAAGATCAGGATATCTCAACAGCACACAGTATGAGTGAGGATCAAGAATAGAAAGGCACAATACCGTGACTGGAACAATTCACACAAATAACCCGCACACACAGGAGTGTTTATGACGACCTTTCGGTCCGATTTGGACCGAGTGAGAATACAAACTAGCACAATAAAAGAAGAGTTATTCGTGAGGCTCCTACCTTGGCGTACCCTCTGGCAGGAGGGTGCCTGAAGACCACCTCCCCGTGGGTGTGGGCGTGGGCGCGGAGAGGCTGCAGGGAAGTCAGTAGCAGATACAGACGGACGGACACACACGCCCCGAGAACCTCCAGCGGGGGACCCCAGTGAACCTGAACCACTTGCCCGGACCCCAGTCTGGGACAGGAAGGACACAAGGGGTAGAGAGAAAGAGAGAGAGAGTTATTAAATTCTTGTTTCGTTTTCCCAACACCTTTGTCTTACTTGCCTATAATTCCTTGAGTTTTAAATACGTCCAATACAAAAAGAATGATAGGAATCCCCAAGTTAACGACAGAACGAATCCACTGGAGGTACAGTACGCGGTGTGGATTCGCTAATGATAAGTCCCCGGTTCATTAAGCCATATCTGATCTACTGCCCCCACTGATCTATGCCTCACTAGATTAGCCTCACTAGATCTACTCCTCTCTAGATCTCTTTTTCCCACTAGACTACTGCCTCCTAATCTACTGCCCATTAGATCTACTGCCTCACTAGATCTACTGTCTCCTATATCACTCCTCACTGATCTACTGCCCCATAATCTACCCTCACTAGATCTACTGCCTCACAGATCTACGCCTCACTAGATCTACTGCCTCACTAATCTACTGTCCTCTAGATCTACGCTCACTAGATCTACGCCTCACTTTATGCCTCACAGATCTATGCCCCACTAGACTACGCCTCATGACTACTCTCTCTCTGATTCTTGCCTCACAGATCTACTGCCTCACTAGATCTACTCCCACTAGTTACTGCCTCAAATCACTGTTCTCTAGATCTACTGCCTCACTAATCTACTGCCCCTCACTAGATTACGTCCTCTAGATCTACTGCTCACTAGATTACTGTTCTCTAGATCTACTGCTCACAGACTACTCCTCACTAGCTACTTCCTCACTAGATCTACTCCTCACTAATCACTGCCCACTAATCTACTGCCTCACAGATCTACTGTCTTCTAGATCTATGCCCCCA
Organism: Cherax quadricarinatus; assembly: GCF_026875155.1. Taxonomy (NCBI): domain Eukaryota; kingdom Metazoa; phylum Arthropoda; class Malacostraca; order Decapoda; family Parastacidae; genus Cherax; species Cherax quadricarinatus. The sequence continues at coordinate 1,063,435 of NC_069405.1, forward strand.
CAAACTACTGCCCACTAGATCTACTGTCTCTCTAGATCTACTGCCTCACTAGATCAACTGCCTCACTAGATCTACTGCTCACTAGATCTACTGCCTCACTAGATCTACTGCCTCACTAGATCTACTGCCTCACTAGATCTACTGCCTCACTAGATCTACTGCCTCACTAAATACTGTTCTCCCCTAGATCTACTGCCTCACTAGATCTACTGCCTCACTAGATCTACTGCCTCACTAGATCTACTGCCTCACTAGATCTACTGCCTCACTAGATCTACTGCCTCACTAGATCTACTGTCTCTCTAGATCTACTGCCTCACTAGATCTACTGTCTCTCTAGATCTACTGCCTCACTAGATCTACTGCCTCACTAGATCTACTGCCTCACTAGATCTACTGCCTCACTAGATCTACTGCCTCACTAGATCTACTGCCTCACTAGATCTACTGCCTCACTAGATCTACTGCCTCACTAGATCTACTGTCTCTCTAGATCTACTGCCTCACTAGATCTACTGCCTCACTAGATCTACTGCCTCACTAGATCTACTGTCTCTCTAGATCTACTGCCTCACTAGATCTACTGCCTCACTAGATCTACTGCCTCACTAGATCTACTGCCTCACTAGATCTACTGCCTCTCTAGATCTACTGCCTCACTAGATCTACTGTCTCTCTAGATCTACTGCCTCACTAGATCTACTGCCTCACTAGATCTACTGCCTCACTAGATCTACTGCCTCACTAGATCTACTGCTCCTAGATCTACTGTCCTCACTAGATCTACTGCCTCACTAGATCTACTGCCTCACTAGATCTACTGCCTCACTAGATCTACTGCCTCACTAGATCTACTGTCTCTCTAGATCTACTGCCTCACTAGATCTCTCCTCAGTTTCACTGTCTCTCTAGATCTACTGTCTCACTAGATCTACTGTCTCTCTAGATCTACTGCCTCACTAGATCTACTGCCTCACTAGATCTACTGCCTCACTAGATCTACTGCCTCACTAGATCTACTGCCTCACTAGATCTACTGCCTCACTAGATCTACTGTCTCTCTAGACTACGCCTCATAGATCTACTGCTCTCATAGATCTACTGCCTTCACTAGATCTACTGCTTCAACCTAGATCTACTGTCTCTCTAGATCAAACTGATCACTAGACACTCCTCACTGGGTATCTACTGTCTCCTAGATCTACTGCCTCACTAGATCTACTGCCCTCACTAGATCTACTGCCTCATTAGATTTTTACGCCTCACTAGATCTACTGTCTTCTAGATCTACTGCCTCACAAATCTATGCCTCACTGATCTACTGCCTCATAGATCTACTGCCTCTAATCTACGCTCACTAGATTATTTCCTCATAGATCTACTGTCACTAATCTACTCCCTCATAGATCTACTGCCTCACTAGATCTACTGCTCACTAGATCTACTGTTCTCTAACTACTGCCTCACAATTATTTCCCTCTTAGATCTAGCCCACTAGATTCCCTTCTCTCTAGATCACGCCTCACTAATCTACTCTCTCTCTAGATCTACTGCCCCCTAGATTACTGTCTCCTAGATCTACTGTCTCCTAGACTACTGCCTCCTAGATCTATACTCATAGATCTACTGCCTCCTGATCACTGCTCCAAAAACTATGTACCTAGATCTACGCCTCACTAGTTCTACTGCCTACTAGTCTACTGCCTCTAGTCTACTGCCTCACTAGATTCGTTCTCTAATTACTGCCTCACTAATCTACGTCCCTCTAGATCACTGCCTCACAATCTACTGCTCCAAATTTTATGCCTCACAGATCTACTGCTCCTGATTACTGCCTCACTAATTACTGCCCCTAGATCATGTCTCTCTAATCTACTGCCTCATTTGATCTATTTTTGCCTCCTAGATCTACTGCTCACTAGTCTCTGCCTCACTGATTACTCCCTCACTAGATCACTCCTCACAAGAATCCTCCCTCATAAAAAAAAAAAAAAAAAAAAAAAAAAAAAAAAAAAAAAAAAAAAAAAAAAAAAAAAAAAAAAAAAAAAAAAAAAAAAAAAAAAAAAAAAAAAAAAAAAAAAAAAAAAAAAAAAAAAAAAAAAAAAAAAAAAAAAAAAAAAAAAAAAAAAAAAAAAAAAAAAAAAAAAAAAAAAAAAAAAAAAAAAAAAAAAAAAAAAAAAAAAAAAAAAAAAAAAAAAAAAAAAAAAAAAAAAAAAAAAAACTGCCTCACTAGATCTACTCCCTCACAGATCTACTGCCTCACTAGATCTACTGCTCACTAGATCACTCCCCCTTTTCTATCCCACCCAAAACAGCCTCACTAGATCTACTCCCTCACTAGATATACTGCCTCATAAAATCCTACAAATCTATGCCCACTAGATTTTTAACTGCCCCTCAAGATCTACTCCCTCACTAGACTACTCCCCCTCACTAATCTATTTTCCTCCTAGATCTACGCCCACTAGATCTACTGCCTCATAGATCTACTCCCCCTCTAGATCTACTCTGCCTTCACAGATCTACTCCCCTGACTACTGCCCAAGATCTACGCCCACTAGATCTATTTTCCTCCTAGATCTACTCCCTCATAGATCTATTTTTTAACTCCCCCTCCTAATCTACTCCTCCTAATCTACTGCCTCACAGATCTTTTCCTCCTAGATCTACTGCTCCTAGATCTACTCCTCCTGATCTACGTTCACTAGTCTACTCCTCCTAGTCTACTGCCTCACTAGATCTATTTCTCCTAGATCTACTGCCTCACTAATTACTCCCCCTAACCCTAACTACTGCCTCACAATCTACTGCTCTCTAATCACTGCCCCCACTATCTACTCTCCTAGATCTACTGCCTCACTAGATCTACTGCCTCACAATCTACTGCCTCACTAGATCTACTGCCTCACTAGACCCTACTGCCTCACTAGTCTACTCCCTAAAAAC
>NC_069405.1:1066880-1101880 GCF_026875155.1 Cherax quadricarinatus
AAGGAGGCAGGACGGAAGGCGGAAGGAAGGTAGGAAGGCAGGAAGGAAGGCAGGAAGGAAGGAAGGAAGGAAAGAGGGAAGGAAGGGAAGGCAGGGAGGATGGAAGACCAGGAAGAAGGATGGCAGGAAGGAAGGCCAGGAAGGAAGGGCAGGAAGAAGCATGAGGAATGCAGGAAGGGAAGGCCAGGATGGGAAGGCAGGAAGGAAGGAAGGAAGGAGGCAGGAAGGAAGGAAGGAAAGGAGAAGGAAGGAGGAGGAAGGAGGAAAGGAAGGAAGGCTTAATGAAGGAAGCCGAAGAAGGTGGAATGGGAAGGAAAGGGCATTAAAGAAGGAGAGGCAGGAAGGGAAGGCATTTGAAGGCAGGAAGGAACGGCAGGCAGGAAGGATGGTGGACGGAAGGGCAGGAGGAAAGAAGGAGGGAAGAAATGGAAGGAGGAAGGAAAGGAAGGGAAAGCAGGAAGGGGAGGGAAGGAAGGAAGGAAGGAAGGCAGGAAGGAAGGAAGGAAGGCAGGAAGGATAGGAAGGCAGAAGAATGAAGAAAGAAGACAAGAATAAATGAAGGAAAGACAGGGAGGTACAAAAGGAAGAGAGAGGAGAAACGGATTTTGTCCGATCCTTACTTCTAACTCCAAAATTGGTACTGAATCCCATCACTCAGCTGGAATTTCCTTCCCTGATGTTCTTTTAATACCAATTTGTTAAAAAACATAGCAGCAACTAAAACACCCATAAAGTAATACATTAACATAACTTCAGAACATACTGGGCCTGTTGGCCCCTGCTGGCCGTGAGTGCTCTTCTGTCTTATTGTTCTTATATACACCCCGATATCTTGCTTGTCATCCGACTTTGACCGCCTTCACTTCTTATCTTTCACGAAATGAACCTGCACCCCGGGCTATTAACCCGCAGGGTTAGTATCCAGAGGGGGTATTAACCGCCAGGGTTTAGTTATCCCGGGTAACCCACGGTTTTTAGAGTGGGACTGGCTTTAACCCGTTTAAACGTTCATTCTGGACAAGGTTACGTATGAACGGTTACATTCTATTTAATAGTATATGACCACCATATTCTCTGACAGGCTCACAGTGGGAACAAAAGCTAGTTATGTTTCCCTGTCATACTCCATCACACAGGATGTTTCCCTGTCATACTCCATACAACAGGTGTTTCCCTGGTCTACTCCATTCACACAGGATGGTTTTCCATGTCATACTCCATCACACAGGATGTTTCCCTGTCATACTCCATCACACAGGATGGTTCCCTGTCATACTCTATCACACAGGATGTTTCCCTGTCATACTCCATCACACAGGATGTTTCCCTGTCATACTCCATCACTCAGGTGGTTCCCTGTCTTACGTCCAATTACACAGGATGTTTCCTGTCTTACTTCATCACACAGGATGGTTCCTGTCATACTCCATCCACACAGGATGGTATTCCCTGTCATACTCCATCTACACAGGATTGTTTCCCTGTCATACTCCATCACTCAGGATGTTTCCTCGTCATACCCATCTCTCAGGATGTTCCCTGTCATACTCCATCACACAGGTTGTATTCCTGTCATTTCATCACACAGGATGGTTCCCTGTCATACTCCATAAACAGGATGGGTTCCCTGTCATTCCTCCATCACACAGGATGGTTCCCTGTCATACTCATCAAACCAGGATGGTTCCCTTTCATCGATCTACACAGGATGATTCCTGTCATTACTCCATCACACAGGAATGTTTCCCTGTCATACTCCATCACACAGGATGGTTCTGTCATATATATCACACAGGATGGTTCCCTGTCATACTTCATCACAAGGTTGGTTCCCTGTCATACTCAACACACAGATGAGGGTGCCCTGTCATACTCCATCACACAGGATGTTTCCCTGTCATACTCCAATCCACAGGATGGGGGGTTGGGGGGGCTGGGGCTTGCTTCCTGTATACTTCATCACACAGGATGTTTCCTGTCATACTTATCACACAGGATGGTTCCCATGTCATACCCATCACACAGGATGGTCCCTGTCATATCCATCCCTCCACAGGATGGTTCCTGTCAGACTCCATCACAAAGGATGGTTCCCTGTCATACTTCTTCTCACAGGAAGGTCTCCTGTCATACTCCATCAACGGATGGTTCCTGTCCTTACTCCACAACACAGCATTGGTTCCCGGTCTTACTCCATCCTCACAGGATGGTTCCCTGTTCATACTCCATCCACAGGATGGTTCCCTGTTCATAATCCTTCACACAGGATGGTTGCCCTTAATACTCCATCACACAGGATGGTTCCCTGCTATCTCCTCTCACAGGATGGGTGCCCGTCATACTCCTCACACAGGATGATCACTGTCATAACCATTTACACAGGTGGTTCCCTGTCAGATCCATCAACACAGGATGGTTCCCTGTCTTACTCCATCACACAGGATGGTTCCCTGTCATACTCCATTACACAGATGATTCCGTCTTATCCATTACACAGGATGGCTCCTGCTACTCCATCACACAGGAATGGTTCACCTGTCGTATCCTTTAAAGGATGGTTCCTGTCATACTCCATCACACAGGATGGTTCCCTGTCATACTCCATCACACAGGATGGTTCCCTGTCATACTCCATCACACAGGATGGTTCCCTGTCATACTTCCATCACCACAGGATGGTTCCCTGTCATATCCATCACACAGGATGGTTCCCTGTCATTCTCCATCATAAAACAGGATGGTTCCCTGTCATACTCATCACACAAGGAGGGTTCCCTGTCATACTCCATTCACCACTGGATGGTCCCTGGCATACTCCATCAACAGGATGGTTCCCTGTCTACCCAATCTCTCAGGATGGTTCCTGTCATACTCCATAACACAAGATGGTTCCCTGTCATACTCCATCACACAGGATGGTTCCCTGTCATACTCCATCACACAGGATGGGTTACATACACGAGGTAATGTGATGTATCAGGCTGAGCTGTGAGACTTCAATAGGATAGTGAGGCTGTCAAGTATTTCATCTGAGGGTTCGGGTAACTGATACCTTAGACTAGTTCCAGAGCTTCTTAGTACATGATACCATGATTGTGGGTGGGTAGGGCACTCCCACACCCAGGTGTAGTGTTAGGCACAACCCACACCCAAGGTGTGAGTGGTAGTCCACCCACACCCAAGGTGTGAGTGGTGGACCAGAAATTATAGAGGCCCATAATGGGTACAGAGACTAAAAAATTTTTTTTGTGCTGTGACGGACATATAACAAATAACAATGTATCATTTGTATGTGTCATATATCACTTGTATGTGTCATGTATCACTTGTATGTGTCATGTATCACTTGTAGTGTCATGTATATTGGATGTGTCAATGTATCACTTGTATGTGGTCATATATCACTTGTATGTGTCATATATTCCACTTCCACTGTATGGTATATATCACTTGTATGTGTCATGTATCACTTGTATGTGTCATATATCACTTGTATGTGTCATATATCACTTGTATGTGTCATATATCACTTGTATGTGTCATGTATCACTTGTATGTGTCATGTATCACTTGTATGTGTCATGTATCACTTGTATGTGTCATATATCACTTGTATGTGTCATAATTCTCTGGAATGTGTTCATATATCCACTTGTATGAGTACATGTATCACTTGTCTGTGTTCATGTATCACTGGTATGTGTCATGTATCACTCTGTATGTGGTCAGTATCACTTGTATGTGTTCATATTTCACTTGTATGTGTCATATATCATGTATTGGTCATTATCACTGTATGTGTCATATATCACTTGTATGTGTCATGTATCACTTGTATGTGTCATGTATCACTTGTATGTGTCATATATCACTTGTATGTGTCATGTATCACTTGTATGTGTCATGTATCACTTGTGTGTGTCATTTAATCACTTGTATGTGTCCATGTATCATTGTATGTGTCATGTATCACTTGTATGTGTCTTATATCACTTGTTGGGTCATGGATCACTTGTATGTGTCAATGTATCACTTGATGTCATGTTCACATGTATGTGGTCATGTATCACTTGTATGTGTCATGTATCACTTGTATGTGTCATGTATCACTTGCATGTATGTCTTATATAGCATTTGTACGTGTCATGTATCATTGGTATGTGTCATATATCACTTGTATGTGGTTTTTTTTTCACTTATATCACTTGTATGTGTTTCATGTATCCATACTTGTATGGTATGTATCAATTGTATGTGTCTTATATCATGTATGTGTCATATATAAACTTGTATGTTGTCATGTATCATTGTATGGTCATGTATTCACCTTGTATGTGTCATGTATCACTTTGTATGTGCTCATGTTTTCACTTGTATGTGTCTTGTATCTACTTGTATTGTGTCATATATCACTTGTATGTGTCATGTATCACTTGTATGTGTCATGTATCACTTGTATGTGTCATGTATCACTTGTATGTGTCATGTATCACTTGTATGTGTCATATATCACTTGTATGTGTCATGTATCACTTGTATGTGTCATGTATCACTTGCATGTATGTCTTATATAGCATTTGTACGTGTCATGTATCATTGGTATGTGTCACCAGTGTAAGTTGGTATACAGGTGCATGTGTGAATAATATGTTAAGGACTTACCTTACGAGCTTGGAGGAGAGGTTCATGGTTGTCGTGGTGTGGTGGGGATGTTGAGTACAGCACTGGTCCCCTGGGAGTATTCCCTCGTGGTGGGGGGGGGGGGGGGGGCTTCGGAGGGCTCCCCCAAACAAGCCCCCTCTTTCCGCTACCGCTCTGTGGAGAAGGGGAGATGAAGGATGGGGGTGATTTTTAGTGGGGGACTGACAAGTGTTTCTGACCTCTGTGACACGACAGTCTTAAATGAGGCTATCATACTGTATGACAAGTCATACCTGAGGGCTGTCATGCTGTAGACAGGCATACATTGGTTAACATACTGTATGACAGTCATACAGGTGGCTCTATCATACTGTATGGACAGTCATAACATGAGGCTATCCATCTGTATGACAGTCATACATAATGGTTAACATACTGTATGACTGTCATTACATGAGGCTATCTTTCAGTATGACAGTCATACATGAGGCTATCATTACTGTATGACATCTTACACTATGGTTACTAGTGTATGACCAGTATACTAAAGCGATCATACTGTATGACAGTTTACATGAGGCTATCATACTGGTATGACAGTCATACATAAAGCTATCATACGTATGAACAGTCATTATAAAGCTATCATACTGTATGACAGTCATACATAAGGTTAACATACTGTATGACAGTCATACATGAGGCTGTCATACTGTATGACAGTCATACATGAGGCTGTCATTGCTGTATGAGACAGTATACATGAGGCTTTCATACTGTATGACAGTCATACATGAGGTTATCATACTGTATGACAGTCATACATAAAGCTATCATACTGTATGACAGTCATACATGAGGCTATCATACTGGAATGGGACAGTCTACATATGCGTTAACATACTGTATGGACAGTCATACATAAAGCTATCATAACTGTATGGACAGTCATACAGAGGCTATCATACTGTTAGGACAGTCATACATAAAGCTATATACTGTATGTCAGTATACATTGAGGCTTATCATCTGTATGACAGTCATACATAAGCTATCATTACTGTATGACAGTCATACACTGAGGATGTATACTGTATGACAGTCATACATAAAGCGTCATACTGTATGACAGTAAACATAAAGCTATCATACTGTTGGACAGTCAAAATAAGGTAAAAAACTTACTGTATGACAGGTCATACATGAGGCTATTCATACTGTATCACAGTCATCATGGGCTATCATACTGTTATGACGTATACATGAGGCTATTCAACTGTCTGACAGGTCTTACATGAGGCTATCTACTGTATGACAGTCATACATAAAGCCTATCATAACTGTTATGACAGTATTACATGAGGTTATCATACTGTATGAGACAAGTCATACATGAGGTTTCATACTGTATGACAGTCAAACATGTGGCTATCATACTGTATGTCAGTCATACATGAGGCTTTATACGGTATGACTGGATACATGAGGCTATCATACTGTATGACAGTCATACATAAGTTCATACTGTATGGACAGTCATACATGAGGTTTCATACTGTATGGACAGTCATACATGAGGCTATCTTATGTATGTACAGTCATACATGAGGCTATCATTACTGTTTTGACAGTCATACATGAGGCTTGTCAGCTGTTTTATGACGTCATACATGAGGCTATCTACTGTTTTGACAGGCATACATGAGGCTATCCTACTGTATGACAGTCATACATGATGGCTATAATACTGATGACGTCATACATGAGGCTGTCATGCTGTATGACTGTATGAATAAGGTTATCATACTGTAGGACAGTCATACATGAGGCTATCATTAATGTTGACGTCATACATGAGGCTGTCATGCTGTATGACAGTCAAGCTAAGGTATCTACTGTTATGACAGTAATACTAGGCTATTCATACTGATGACAGTTTGACATGAGGCTATGCATACTGTATGACAGGCATACATAAAAAAGCTATCATATGTATGACAGTCATACATGAGGTATATATGTAAGACAGTCATACATGAGGGCTCTTTCATATGGTTTGACAGTCTACATGAGGCTGTCATGCTGTTATGACAGTCATACATGAGGCTATCATACTGTATGACTGTCATACATGAGTTATCTACTTCTATGACGTCATACTGCGGTTATCATACTGTATGACAGTCATTACATGAGGCTATCCACTCCGTATGACAGTCATACATGAGGTTATCTACTGTATGGGACTCAGACATCGGAGGCTGTCATACTGTATGATCAGTCATTTCAGTTTTTCAATAAAAAAAAAAAGGGGATCATCATACTGAATATGACAGTCAACATAAGGTTATACATATTTGTATGACTGTCATTACATGAGGTATCATCCAGTATGACAGTCATACCATAAAAGCTACTTTACTGTTTGACAGTATAACATGAGGATATCATACTGTTGACAGTCATATCTTGGTGGCTGTCATGCTGTTGGACAGTCATGACATAAGCTATCATACTGTATGAGTCTTACATGAGGCGTCATGCTGAATGAAGTCATACATAAAAGCCTATCTTATGTATGGTCATACATGGGCTATCATACTGTATGACAGTCATACATAAAGCTATCATACTGTATGACAGTCATACATGAGGCTATCATACTGTATGACAGTCATACATAAAGCTATCATACTGTATGAGTCATACATGAGGCTATCATACTGTATGACAGTCATACATGAGGCTATCATACTGTATGACAGTCATACATGAGGCTATCATACTGTATGACAGTCATACATAAAGCTATCATACTGTATGACAGTCATACATAAGGTTATCATACTGTATGACAGTCATACATGAGGCTGTCATACTGCATGACAGTCATACATAAAGCTATCATACTGTATGACAGTCATACAAGAGGCTATCATACTGTATGACAGTCATACATAAAGCAATCATATTGTATGACAGTCATACATGAGGTTTTCATACTGTATGACAGTCATACATGAGGCTGTCATACTGTATGACAGTCATATATGAGGCTATCATACTGTATGACAGTCATACATGAGGCTATCATACTGTATGACAGTCATACATAAGGTTATCATACTGTATGACAGTCATACATAAGGCTATCATACTGTTGACCTGTCATACATCAGGTTATCATTATGTATGTCAAAGTCATACATGAGCTATCATACTGTATGACAGTCCATACATAAGGTTGTCTTACTGTATGACAGTTCCATACACTGTGGCTGTTCATGCTGTATGACTGTAATACATAAGGTTATCATTCTGTATGACAGTCATAACATGAGGCGATCATATGTATGACAGTCATACAGAGCTATCATGACTGTATGGCCAGTCATAATTAAGCTATCTACTGTATGACAGTCTACATGAGGCTATCATACTGTATGACAGTCATAATGAGGCTATCATACTGTATGCAGTCGACATAATGCTATCATTAATGTATGACTGTCTACAAGAGGCTGTCATGCTGTATGTCAGTAATACATTAGGTTATCATACAGGTTGGGACAGTCAATACTTGAGGCTGTATGCTGTTTGACAGTCATACATCAGGTTATCATACTGTGTGGACCCGTCTATACAAAGGTTATCATTACTGTTATGACAGTCATACATAAGGTTATCATACTGTATGGACTGTCATACTTAAGGTTATCTTACTGTAGTCAGTCATACATTAGTTATCATACTGTTGTGAACAGTCATACATGAGGTATCATACTGCATGACAGTCTACATGAGGCTGTCATACTGTATGCGTCCTTATTGTGGCTATCATACTGTTGACAGCTGTGTGCTCATACTGAGGCTATCCAATACTGTAAGACAGTCGTACTTACGCAATTCATACTGTCTGGACATGTCATACATGAGGCTATCATACTGTATGACAGTCATACATGAGGCTATCATACTGTATGACAGTCATACATGAGGCTATCATACTGTATGACAGTCATACATGAGGCTATCATACTGTATGACAGTCATACATGAGGCTGTCATGCTGTAAGACAGACCCAATCATACAGGAGGCTATCATACTGTTTGACAGTTGACATGAGGTATCTACTGTTGACAGTTCGTACACATGAGGGCTATCATACTGTATGACAGTCGTACATAAAGCTATCATACTGTATGACAGTCATACATGAGGCTATCATACTGTATGACAGTCATACATGAGGCTATCCATACTGTTAGGGACAGTCCATACATAAAGCTATCATACTGTATGACAAAGTCATACAGAGGCTATCATACTGTATTAGTCATACATGAGAGGCTATTACTGTATGACAGTCATACATAAAGCTCTCATACTGTATGGTCATACATAGGCTATTTACTGTTTGACCAGTTAATAATTAGGTTATCATACTGTATGACAGAGTCACACATGAGGCTGTCAACTGCATGACAGTCATACTTATAGCTATTCATCGTATGACAGTCATACATGAGTATCATACTGTCTGACAGTCTTACATGAGGCTGTCTTTACTGTATGACAGTCATACATAAGGTTTCATACCTGTTGATAGGCTCATGAGGCTATCATACTGTATGACAGTATACAACGACGCTATCAATACTGTTGACGTTTCATACATAAGGTTATCATACTGTATGACAGTCATACATGAGGCTATCATACTGTATGACAGTCATACATGCGGCTATTCATTACTGTATGGACTAGACATAATGAGGCTTATCATGCCTGTAAGAGTCATCAGTTAAAGATATCATACTGTATGAGTATACATGAGGCTATCATACTGTTTGACAGTCATACATGAGGCTGTTCAGGCTGTATGAGTCATAATAAAGCTCTCATTACTGTTTGAGTCCATACATGATGCTATCAAATGTATGCACAGTCAATACATGAGGTGTCTTGTGTAGGACAGTCATACATGAGGTGTCATACAGTATGACAGTCATCATTGAGGCTGTCTGCTGGTTTGACAGTCATACAGGAGGCTAACAGACTGTATGACAGTCATCATTAGGCTATCCTTTGCTGTATGAGTCATAAGTAAAGCTAATCATAACTGTATGACAGTCATCCTGAGGTGTCATGCTGTATGAGCATACATGATGCTGTCATACTGTATGGACAGTTATACATGAGGCTTATCATACTGTATGACAGTCATACATTGGGCCTATCATGCTGTAGGAGTCATACGTAAAAGCTATCATACTGTATGAAACAGTCATACATGAGGCTCTTGTCAGGCTGTATGAGTCATAGATAAACTATCCATACTGTAGTGTCATAAATTGAGGCTATCAATACTGTTATGACAGTCTATAACATAAAGTATCATACTGTTTTGACAGTCATACAGAAGCTATTCATACTGTATGCAGTCATACATAAAAGCTATTCATACTGTATGACAGTCATACATGAGGCTGTTCATGCTGTATGAGTTCATACATAAAGCTATCAATACTGTACTGAGTCAACATGAGTCTATATACTGTATGACAGTTCAACATGAGGCTTGTCATGCTATATGAGTCATCTTGAGGCTATCATACTGTATGGACAGTTCATACATGAGGTATCATGCTGTATGAGTCATACATGAGGTGTCAGGCTGTATGAGTCATACATGAGGCTGTTCATGCTGTATGAGTCATACTAAAGCTATCATACTGTATGAGTCATACATGAGGCTGTCATGCTGTATATACAGTGTCATACTTGAGGCTGTCATGCTGCTTTGTACTGTCTACATGAGGCTGTCATGCTGTATGACTGTCATACATAAAGTATCATCTGTTTGACAGTTCATACATGAGGCTATTCATACTGTATGCAGTCTTTCGTGAGGTGTCATGCGTATGACTGTCATAAATAAAGCTATCTTACTGTATGGCTGATCATGAGGCTGTCATACGGTATGACTGTCATACATGAGCTTGTCATGTGTATGACAGTCATACATGAAAGCTATCATACTGTATGGCAAGTCATACATTGAGGCGGTCCTACTTATGGCCGTCATACATGAGGCTGTCCCATTTGCTGTATGGAAGTCATACATGGGCTGTCATGCCTGTTTGCACAGTCATACATGAAGACTATCATATGTTCTTTGACAGTCATACATGAGGCTTGTCATGTGTATGGACAGTCATACATGAGGCTGTCATGCTTCTATGACAGTTAAGTCCTTGTGTGCCATTACTGTAGGACGGTCTTCATGAGGCTGTCCTGCTGTATGAAGTTCCATACATAAAGCTATCATACTGTGTATGACAGTATAATGGGCTATCCTGGCTGTATGAGATCATACGTAAGCTATCATACTGTATGACAGTCATACATGAGGCTTCATGCTGTTTGACTGTCATACATAAAGTATATACTGTATGCAGTCATACTGAGGCTCTCATGCTGTATGAGCCATACGTAAAGCTATCATACTGTATGACAGTCATACATGAGGCTGTCATGCTGTATGAGTCATACATAAAGCTATCATACTGTATGACAGTCATACATAAAGCTCTCATACTGTATGACAATTCAAACCATTTAAGCTTATCCATTATGTATGACAGTCTACGTTAAAGCTTCTACTGTATGACAGGCATAACATGAGGCTGTCATGCTGTATGAGTCATACATAAAGCTATCATACTGTATGACAGTCATACATAAAGCTATCATACTGTATGACAGTCATACATAAAGCTATCATACTGTATGACAGTCATACGTAAAGCTATCATACTGTATGACAGTCATACATGAGGCTGTCATGCTGTATGAGTCATACATAAAGCTATCATACTGTATGAGTCATACATGAGGCTATCATACTGTATGACAGTCATACATGAGGCTGTCATGCTGTATGAGTCATACATAAAGCTATCATACTGTATGAGTCATACATGAGGCTGTCATGCTGTATGACAGTCATACATGAGGCTGTCATGCTGTATGACAGTCATACATGAGGCTGTCATGCTGTATGAGTCATACATGAGGCTATCATACTGTATGACAGTCATACATGAGGCTGTCATGCTGTATGAGTCATACATGAGGCTATCATACTGTATGACAGTCTACATTAGGTGTCATGCTGTATGGTCTTACATAATGTAATCATACGTATGAGTCTTACATGAGGCTGTATTGCTGTAATGGGACAGTCATACATGAGTGTCTGTGTATGACAGTCATACCATGAGGCTGTCAGCTGTATGACAGTCATACATAAAGGTATCTACTGTTTTTGGACAGTAATCATGAAGACTATCATACTGTATGACATCATACATGAGGCTGTCATGCTGTATGACCAGTCTTATCATAAAGCTATCATTTAAAAAACCTTTGTTTTTTATGCAGTAATACATGAGGCTGTCATGCTGTATGACAGTCATACATGAGGCTGTCATGCTGTATGACAGTCATACATGAAGCTATCATATGTTTGACAGTCATACATGAGGCTGTCATGCTGTATGACAGTCATACATGAGGCTGTCATGCTCTATGACAGTTATACATGAGGCTGCCATACTGTATGACAGTCATACATGAGGCTGTCATGCTGTATGACAGTCATACATAAAGCTATCATACTGTTTGACAGTCATACATGAGGCTGTCATACTGTATGACAGTCATACATGAGGCTGTCATGCTGTATGACAGTCATACATGAGGCTGTCATGCTGTATGACAGTCATACATGAGGCTGTCATGTGTATTGCCAGTTCATTACATGAGGCTATCATGCTGTATGACAGTTCTTACATGAGACTGTTCATGCTGGTATTGCAGTCATACATGAGGCTGTCCATGCTGTTGACAGTCATTTGCATGAGGCTTGTCATGCTGTATGAAAGTCTTACATCGAGGCTGTCATGCTGTATGACAGTATACCTGAGGCTGTCATGCTGTAGGACAGGTCATACATGAGGGCTGTCATGCTGCTATGACAGTCATACATGAGGCTGTCATGCTGTATGACAGTCATACATGAGGCTGTCATGCTGTATGACAGTCATACATGAGACTGTCATGCTGTATGACAGTCATACATGAGGCTGTCATGCTGTATGACAGTCATACATGAGAAGTCCATGCTGTTATGTCAGTCATACATGAGCTGTCATGTGTTGACAGTCTTACATGAGGTGTCATGCTGTATGGACAGTCATACATGAGGGTGTGTCATTGCTCTGTATGAAGTTCATACATAAATGACTATCATACTGTATTGGCAGTCATACATGAGGCTGTATGTCTGAGGGACAGTCATACATGTGGCCCCGTCTTGCTGTTGGACAGTCAGTACATGAAGACTATCAATATGTTTGACAGTCATTCTGAGGCATATTGTTGTAATGCTGTTATGACAGTCTATACATGAGGCTGTCTTGCCATCTATGGACGTTATACATGAGGCTGCCCTACTGTATGACAGTCATACAGAGGCTGTCATAGCTGTATGACAGTACAAGCATACAATAAAGCTATCATCCTGTTTGGACAGTCATACAATGTGGCTGTCATTACTGATATGTCAGTCATACATGAGGCTGTCATGCTGTATGACAGATCATACATGAGGCTTGTCATGCTGTATGAAAGTCTTACATGAGGTCTGTCATGCTGTATGACAGTCTTTCAGGAGCTGTTCATGCTGTATGACTGTCATACATGAGGCTGTCATGCTGCATGACAGATCATACATGGGCTGTCATGCTGTATATGACAGTCATACCTGAGGCTTGTCATGCTGTATGGCCAGTAATACATGAGGCGATCATGCCCTGTATGACTGTCATACATGAGACAGTCATGCTGTATGACAGTCATAACATGAGGCTGTCATGCTGTATACAGTCATACATGAAGGCTGCATGCTGTATGAGTCATACATGAGGCTGTCATTGCGGTATGACAGTCATTACATGAGGACTGTCATGCTGTTGATCGTCATACATGAGGCTGTCATTGCTGTATGACAGTCTTTAATGAGACTGTCATGCTGTATGACAGTCATACATGAGGCTGTCATGCTGTATGACAGTCATACATGAGACTGTCATGCTGTATGACAGTCATACATGAGGCTGTCATGCTGTATGACAGTCATACATGAGACTGTCATGCTGTATGGACAGTCAATACATGAGGCTGTTCATTCTATTAAGTCTTATGATCGGGTCATACTACTTCCTAAGTAGGCAAACAGACAGTAGGTTAAAGACCCCTTTACACCTACTGACCATGTTTACCCAGAAGTAAATAGGTTCAGGGTGTTAGTGAAGTTCAGTTACATTATTACTAATATTTTATAATTAAAATATTTCCATTAAACACAAAAAATAAAGTTATTTGTTTTTCTTACAATTTTTGTGACAATTTTCGTGTCAATGTCAACTTCAAAATTCAACCAATCTATATTTTATAAAGTCGCAATTTTTAATTTCTTTTGTGTACATATATCCTCGTTTATCATGTTCTTCTCTTATCCTGCTTCTTCGTGTGTTAGTCGTACCCTTGTTTATAGTGTTAGTATCCCGTAGTATCTTGCATGTCGTGATCATGTCTCCAGTGAGTTATGTGTCGTGTGGCTCAGCTGCTATAACCTTGCCTCGTGGCTCTTGTTCTTCAGCTCCTGGACCACTCTAGTAGCAAACTTCACTGTTCTCTTAAACTTCTTTATGTGCTTAATGTGGCCAGGGCTCCAGGCTGATGCAGGAGCTAAGCTCCTCCCTTTCCTGAGGCTCCTCTCTCTCTTAAGATTCCCCTGGCTCTTCCAGAGGATCCCTTCTCTTATTCTTCCAGAGGCTCGTTCCCCTTCCTCTTCCAGAGAGCCTCCCATCCCAGAGGTTCCTGTCATCTTAGAGGTTCCTCGTCCTTAAGAAGCTCTTACCCCTCCATAGCCTCCTTTCCCTCCAGAGCCTCCTTCCCCTCCAGAGGCTCCTCCCCCTCCAGAGACTTCCCTCCCTCCAAAGGCTCCACTTCTTCCCAAAAATTGACATCACTTATAACACCGTGGGATAGCAAGCCTTCACAATCTTCTCCCACCAAGACAGAGAGAGAGAGAGAGAGAGAGAGAGAAAGGGAGAGAGAGAAGCAAAGTTTAAAAAACCTCTTAAAGGCAATTTGCTTCCAAAGTTATCGAGTCCATCACTCACAAAAGAGGGGTCTCAGCTTCCACTTTGAGTTCAGGACTCTTGAGCCCTTTAATAGAGACCTAGTTGAGCCCCATCACTCGCAAAAGATGGGTCTTACCTTCCTCTTTGAGTTGAAAACCTTCGGGTCCTCTTAAAGAGCCCCTAGATGAGCCCTGCTTATGTCTAGACCCTACAATAGGGTCCAGTCAGTCAAATTCCTGCCAAAACAAAGTTTAGAATTGCTCTTAACGTTGAAATACCATAAAAATTACCATTATTATTAACACTACCTTTATATTGACGCAAAAGTTTTTCTACGTGAGATGCTTGTAGACAATACTTTCGTTTATAAGGTACATTCATTGATCAAGTCTTTTAATAGAACAGTTTTACAGGGAACGTGTACTCTGTTTCCTCTATCAGGTTAGTACTCTATGAGTCTTCTTAAGACCCTCGTTTGAGCTCTAAACACGATTTCTAGAGCTTTAGAGTATGGGAGAAATGGAAAGCCAGGAGCTACATAATGCAGAGCTCTTTTAAAGCCGAGTGTTGCACCATCGATGACAAGAAGGACCAAGAGCTGCAGGTCAACCAGGCACACTCAAGAGGTGGTTACACCCCTCACGACAACACCTAGAGTTAAGATGGGTGAAAATCACTCGCCTGCAGTGTGGTCAGGTGAGGGTAACAGCCACTAACGCCACGAACGACGTCGCTCACCTGTAGCGTAGTGAGGTGATAGGAAATGATCACGGACGCCACGGACACGCAAGTCAATACGGAGAGGACCGCTCGTGCCGACCACAGCGCCCACACGCCCATCCTGGGACCTGTCCAAGGAGACAAAACATAGCTATATACTTTTCACACACAACACACACACACACACAACACACACACACACACACACACACACACAACACACACACACACACACATCTTCCTCTTCCTCCATTCTTTCTTCAAATTTCCAGTCATCACCCTCACACAGGAACTGGTATATTATCATCTTTGGGTAAACAAGGGAAATAGAAGGAATGAAAATCTCGGTGATTTATGCAACCGTTTCTCCTTTGATGGGAGGGAAGGAGGGGAGGGAGGGAGGAAGGAAGGGGAAAGAAAAGAGAAGATGAGAGAGGGAGGAAGGGAAAAGAAGAGAGAAGATGAGAGAGGGAGGGATAAAATGGGAGGCAGATTGGTAGAAGGTACGAAGAAGAGGGAAGAGAGGGGGAGGGGGGAACAGGGATGAATTGAGAGAGAATAGAAGAAAGGTATGGATAAAGGGGAAAAATCCGAATATTTCGGATACATCAGCATTGTGATGTTACGTTATACTACAAGATGGTACTCTGAAGGAAAGAGATGGAATAGGGGGGAGAGGGAGGGGTAAGAGGGAAAAGGGGAGGGGAAGGAAGAGGGGGAGAGCCAAAACGTAAAGCCGGCTGTTTATCCTCAGACATCAAAGGTCACTTTCTGTATGGTAATGTGTTCTTTATGAGGTGACCTCAAGGTGAGAGAGAGAGAGAGAGAGAGAGAGAGAGAGAGAGAGAGAGAGAGAGAGAAGAGAGAGAGAGAGAGAGAGAGAGAGAGAGAGAGAGAGAGAAAGAGAGAGAGACCAAGATTGTTGAGAAGATGTGCAGACCAGCTAGCAGCACCTCTAACTCGCATCTTTCAGCACTGCCTAGTACAGTGTAAATGGCCCTCTCTATGGAAAGAGGCAAATGTAGTCCTTGTTCACAAAAAGAAGAGCAGAGCAGAAATCAGCAACTACAAACCAGTGTCACTACTGTCAATCACTGGTAAGATCCTTGAGACAAATATCTCAAGACAAATGACAGAGTTTTTTGACTACCACTCACTACTTTGTGATCGTCAATATGGCTTCAGGAAAGGTTACTCTGCTGCTGATCTGTTGTTAAACCTCTCCACTAAGTGGCACCAGTCACTGGATGAATCCAAAGTCAGCTGTGTGGTAGCACTGGACATTGCTGGCGCTTTCGACCGGGTGTGGCATCAGGGCCTCTTAGCAAAACTTCAAGCACTGGGAATTGCAGGCTCTACGCTATGTCTCCTCAGTGATTACTTTCATGGTAGATCTCTAAGTGTAGTTCTTAATGAAACGGAATCAGCAAGACATCCTACTGGGGCAAGTGTTCCACGAGGAAGCGTGCTGGGACCATTGTTATGGAATGTCTACTTCAACGACCTTCGTCATCTCATCCCAGAATCACATGCATATGCAGACGACTGTACACTGGCATTCACTTATCCAAGAGAAGAAATGCCAGCTGCTCTAAGCTACATCAATCACCAGCTGAGAGCTATATCAGCTTGGGGAAGTAGATGGCAAGTAACATTTGCACCTGAGAAAACGCAAATGATGATCGTCTCTAGGCACCATGATGGTAATGCTGGTGCAGTAGTAAGGATGAATGGGAGGGTGTTGGCACATGGAGAAGAAGTTGATATCCTTGGGGTGAAATTTGACTCCAAACTAACCATGAAGAACCATGTTGTAAATCTTGCAAACAAGGCAGCCAGGAAGCTTACAGCACTTCGCCGTATCTCCCATCTGCTTGACAGTAGGGGTTGCAAGATCCTGTACGAGGCACAAGTACGCTCACACCTTGAGTATGCTCCACTTTCTTGGTTTGCCTGCCCCCCCTCATCTGCGACTGCTTGACAGAGTAGAGAACAGAGCAAGACGTCTCATCTCTCGCCTGGACCCATCCTGGATAGATCTGTCATTTCAGCAGAGCCTTCAACATAGGAGGATGTGGGTGGCCTTACTGTTATGTACAAGGCCAATATTGTCAAAATACCACACTTGGATCCACTTCGAGGACAGCGTGAAACAAGCTTTTATGCCACAAGACGGGCAGAAAGAAGCAACTTCACTCTGGCTGTACCCTTCTCCAGAACATCACTCCATCTGAGATCATACATACCCAGGATGACTCGAGTATGGAACACATTCGTTCAGCATAATGATGTCAACGAGATAACGTCAGTTGATCAAATGAAAATGCTGGCCCACAGATGGCTCCAACTTCATCCTGTTCCCTACTTGTATGTCTCATAACAATAAAAATGCTTTCAAATGAGCTGATGTAGGTAACAGCTCTTAGCTTGTCAATAAAGTTAGGAATCCTTAACCTGTATATAGCTGTCAATAAAGCTAGGGATCCTTAACCTTGTCAAACCCTGTGTAAAAAAAAAAAAAAAAGAGAGAGAGAGAGAGAGAGAGAGAGAGAGTGAAATTCCTGCATACATTTTAACACCATGTCAGTAGATGAAAATAATATGTAATAAGAGGAGAATATGTGATGACTGTTGAAAGAGGAGAGGAGAAGAATGAAAGGAGACGCGGGAGAAAGAAGAGAAGAAATGTAAAGAATAAAATGAAAAAGCGAAAGACGAAGAAAGTGCGAAGAAGAGAGGGAAAAAGAGAAGGGTGTGGCTGGAAAAAGAGGAAAGAGAGAGTAAAGAGAATAAGTAGACAGACAAAATGAAGACAGCTACAGTGAACAACTGTATCCCTCAAGGTACAATACTACCCCCACTTCTCTTACCCATCCACATATCTAACACTAACAGGGACATAAATCATAGCACTATATCAACCTTTACAGATGATACTAGAATCTGCATGAGAGTGTCAGCCATGGAAGGCAGAGGGAGTTTCCAAGCTGATATAAACCAAGTCTTCCACTGGACCACTGACAACAATATGATGTTCAATGTGGACAGTTTTCCAGTTACTATGTTACGGAGGAATGCAAGAAATGAAAACAAAATCGGGGCACAAGACACACTAAGACCATTAAAATAGAACGTGAGTGAAATTTGAGAGACCGGGGTGATAATGCAAAGATCCAGTTCAAGGAACATAACAATGTTATTATCGCAACTGAAGACGTCTCCCAGCTAGGCGGGACACTTCTGAAGTGTCCAGTCAGGCTGACACTTGAGTCTTAGAGCTCAGGCTGACATTCTGAAGTGTCCCAGCTAAAGGGACATTCGAAGGTCCCAGCTGAGGTTAAACACTACTGAAGTCTCCCAGTGAAGCTGCACAATGAAATCTTCCAGCTCAGGTGACACTATGAGTCTCCCGTCGCTGACATACAGAAGCTCCCAGCTCAGGCTGACACTACTGAATTCCCAGCTCAGGCTGAACTACTGAATCCCCCAGCTCAGGCTGAACTACTGAAATTCCATCAGGCTGCATATGAAGTCTCCAGCCAGGCTGACAACTGAAGTCTCCCAGTCAGGCTGACACACTAAAGTCTCCCAGCTCAGGCTGACACTATGAAGTCTCCAGCTCAGGCTGACCTACTAAAGTTCCAGCTCAGGCTGAGACACTGAAGTCTCCCGCTCAGGCAGAGACTACTGAAGTCTCCGCTCAGCTGCCCACTACTAAAGTCTCCGTCAGGCTGACACTATGAAGCTCCCAGTCAGGTTGACCTATGAAGTCTCCCCTCAGGCTGACATTTACTGAAGTTCTCCCAGCTCAGCTGACACTACGGGAAGTCTCCCAGCTAGGCTGACATACTGAAGTTCCCAGCTCAGGCTGACACTACTGAAGTTCCCAGCTCAGGCTGACACTACTGAAGTTCCCAGCTCAGGCTGACACTACTGAAGTCTCCCAGCTCAGGCTGACACTACTGAAGTCTCCCAGCTCAGGCTGACTCTAATGAAGTCTCCCAGCTCAGGCTGACACTACTGAAGTCTCCCAGCTCAGGCTGACACTACTGAAGTCTCCCAGCTCAGGCTGACACTACTGAAGTCTCCCAGCTCAGGCTGACACTACTGAAGTCTCCCAGCTCAGGCTGACACTACTGAAGTCTCCCAGCCAGGCTGACACTACTGAAGTCTCCCAGCTCAGGCTGAACTACTGAAGTCTCCCAGCTCAGGTGACACTACTGAAGTCCCCCCAGCTCGGGCCTGACACTACTGAAGCTCCCAGCTCAGGCTGACACTACTGAAGTCTCCCAGCTCAGGCTGACACTACTGAAGTCTCCCAGCTCAGGCTGACACTACTGAAGTCTCCAGCTCAGGCTGACACTACTAAAGTCTCCCAGCTCAGGCTGACACTACTGAAGTCTCCCAGCTCAGGTGACACTACTGAAGTCTCCCAGCTCAGGCTGACACTACTGAAGTCTCCCAGCTCAGGCTGACACTACTGAAGTCTCCCAGCTCAGGCTGACACTACTGAAGTCTCCCAGCTCAGGCTGACACTACTGAAGTCTCCCAGCTCAGGCTGAAACTACTGAAGTCTCCCAGCTCAGGCTGAACTACTGAAAGTCTCCCAACTCAGGCTGACACTACTGAAGTCTCCCAGCTCAGGCTGACACTACTGAAGTCTCCCAGCTCAGGCTGACACTACTGAAGTCTCCCAAACTCAGGCTGACACTACTGAAGTCTCCCAAACTCAGGCTGACACTACTGAAGTCTCCCAAACTCAGGCTGACACTACTGAAGTCTCCCAAACTCAGGCTGACACATATCAACACCTTGTATGTGAAATATCCTGCGTGATGGAATATGTCAGAAAACATAGCTAGCTTTTTCGAAATGTGTAACTGTCGTATAGAACAGTGTAGCAACACACTGCTGGTGTTCCCACAAGTGTAACTGTCGTATAGAACAGTGTAGCAACACACTGCTGGTGTTCCCACAATGTAACTGTCGTATAGAACAGTGTAGCAACACACTGCTGGTGTTCCCACAATGTAACTGTCGTATAGAACATGTAGCAACACACTGCTGTGTTCCCACAATGTAACTGTCGATAGAACAGTGTGAAACACACTGGGGTTTTTTTCCCCCACAATGTAACTGTCGTATAGAACAGTGTAGCAACACATGCTGGTTTTCCCCACAATGTAACTGTCGTATAGAACATGTAGAAACACACTGCGGTTTCCCATGTAACTGTGATAGAACAGTGTAGAAACACACTGCTGGGTTCCCACAATGTAACGCCCGATAAAACCCAGTGTAGCAACACACTGCTGGTTTTCCCCACAAGTAAACTGTCGTATAGAACGTGTAGAAACCCCTGCTGTTTTCCCCACAATGTAACTATCATATGAAACAGTGTGCAACACACTGCTGGTGTTCCCAAAATTTAACTGTCGATAGAACTTTAGCAACACACTGCTGGTGTTCCACAATGTAACGTCTTTAAAAACAGTGTAGCAACCACTGGGGTGTTCCCACAATGTACGTCGTAAGAACGTGTAGCAACACATGCTGGTTTTCCCCACAATGTAACTATCTATAGAACAGTGTAGCAACACTGCGGGTGTTCCCACAATGTAACTGTCGTATGAACAGGTAGCAACACATGCGGGTGTTCCACAATGTAACTTCGTATAGAACAGTGTAGTAACCCCACTGCTGGTTTTCCCCACAATGTAACTGTCGATGAACAGGTAGCAACACACTGGGTGTTCCCACAAGTAACTGTCGTATAGAAAGTTTGCAACACACTGCTGGTGTTCCCACCAATGTAACTATCATATAGACAGTGTGCAACACACTGCTGGTGTTCCAAAATGAAACTGTCGTAAGAACAGTGTAGCAACCACTTGGTGTTCCACAATGTAACTGTCGTATAAAACAGTGTAGTAACACACTGCTGGTTTCCACAATGAAAACTGTCGTATGAACAGTGTAGCAACACCTCTGGGTTCCCACAAGTAACTGTGTATAAACAGTGTAGAAACACACTGGGTGTTCCCACAAGTAACTGTCGTTATAGAACAGTGTGTAACACAGCTGGTGTTCCCACAATGAAATGTCGTAAGAACAGGTAGTAACACACTGCTGGTGTTCCCCAATGACTGTCGTATAGAACGTGTGCAACACACTGCTGGTGTTCCACAATTAACTACAAGAACAGTGTAGCAACACACTGCGGTGTTCCCACAATGTCTATCATATAGAAAACAGTGTAGCAACCACTGATGGTGTTCCACAATGTAACTTCATATAGAACATGTAGAAAACAACTGCTGGTGTTCCAAAGGGTAAACTGTCGTATAAAAACAGTGTAGCAACACACTGCTGGTGTTCCACAATGTAACTTCATTAGAACAGTGTAGCAACACACTGCTGGTGTTCCCACAATGTAACTGTCGTATAGAACAGTGTAGCAACACACTGCTGGTGTTCCCACAATGTAACTATCATATAGAACAGTGTAGCAACACACTGCTGGTGTTCCCAAATGTAACTGTCGTATAGAACAGTGTAGTAACACACTGCTGGTGTTCCCACAATGTAACTGTCGTATAGAACAGTGTAGCAACACACTGCTGGTTTTTCCCACAATGTAACTATCATATAGAACAGTGTAGCAACACATGCTGGTGTTCCGAAAATGTAACTGTCGTATAGAACATGTAGCAACACACTGCTGGTGTTCCCACAATGTAACTGTCGAAATAGAAACAGTGAAACACACTGCTGGTTTTTCCCACAATGTAACTGTCGTATAGAACAGTGTAGCAACACACTGCTGGTTTTCCCACAATGTAACTATATATGAACAGTGTAGCAAAAACACTGCTGGTGTTCCCACAATGTAACTGTCTTTTGAACAGTGTAGCAACACACTGCTGGTGTTCCCACAATGTAACTGTCGTATAGAACAGTGTAGCAACACACTGCTGGTGTTCCCACAATGTAACTATCATATAGAACAGTGTAGCAACACACTGCTGGTGTTCCCACAATGTAACTGTCGTATAG
Organism: Cherax quadricarinatus; assembly: GCF_026875155.1. Taxonomy (NCBI): domain Eukaryota; kingdom Metazoa; phylum Arthropoda; class Malacostraca; order Decapoda; family Parastacidae; genus Cherax; species Cherax quadricarinatus. The sequence continues at coordinate 1,089,513 of NC_069405.1, forward strand.
AACAGTGTAGCAACACACTGCTGGTGTTCCCACAATGTAACTGTCGTATAGAACAGTGTAGTAACACACTGCTGGTGTTCCCACAATGTAACTGTCGTATAGAACAGTGTAGCAACACACTGCTGGTGTTCCCACAATGTAACTTCTATAGAACAGTTGTAGAAAACACACTGCTGGTGTTCCCACAATGTAACTGTCGTATAGAACAGTGTAGCAACACACTGCTGGTGTTCCCACAATGTAACTGTCGTATAGAACAGTGTAGTAACACACTGCTGGTGTTCCCACAATGTAACTGTCGTATAGACAGTGTAGAAACCCCACACTGCTGGTGTTCCCACAATGTAACTGTCGTATAGAACAGTGTAGTAACACACTGCTGGTGTTCCCACAATGAAAACTGTCGTAAAACAGTGTAGCAACCCCACTGCTGGTGTTCCCACAATGTAACTGTCGTATAGAACAGTGTGGTAACACACTGCTGGTGTCTACAGTGTTCTTCAATAACAGAGTCCTGGGCTGTGTTCTCCTAGTTGTTATTTCTGGTCCGCTCTACTGGAGTCCAGTACACAGACTTCTCAAGGAAAAAATCTAGACTCTTGTTTGCCTCCCCCCCCCCATTGCTGTCACTCAGGAGTGGGAGGAGAGGGCCGTACAGGAGTGGGAGGAAGGCCCGTAAGGTGGGAGGGGGCCGTACAGGAGTGGGAGGAGAGGGCCGTACAGGAGTGGGAGGAGAGGGCCGTACAGGAGTGGGAGGAGAGGGCCGTACAGGAGTGGGAGGAGAGGGCCGTACAGGAGTGGGAGGAGAGGGCTGTCCAGCGGGAAAATGCCGCACCCACCGTGTTGACAATGTTTAAGACAGAAAGTTTCTCTCCTTCTCTCTCTCCTCCTCTCTTCCCCTCTTCTCTTCTCCTCTCTCTCTCTCTCTCTCTCTCTCTCTCTCTCCCTCTTCTCTCTCCTCTCTCTCTCCCTCTCTCTCTCCCTCTCTCTCTCCCCCTCTCTCTCTCTCCCCTCTCCTCTCTCTCTTCCCTCTCTCTCTCCTCTCTCTCTCCTCTCCCTCTCCCTCTCTCTCCCCCTCTCTTCTCTCCTCTCTCTCCCTCTCTCTCTCCTCTCTCTCTCTCCTCTCTCTCTCTCTCCCCCTCTATCTCTCCCTCCCTCTCTCTCCCCTCTCTCTCTCTCTCTCCCTCTTTTCCTCTCTCTCTCCTCTCTCTCTCTCTCCCTCTCTCTCTACCCTCTCTCTCCCCTCTCTCTCTCCTCCTCTCTCTCTCTCTCTCCTCTCCTCTCCCCTCCCCCTCCTCCCCCTCTCCCCTCTCTCTCCCCCTCTCTTCTCTCAGTGAAAACATTCGGGGTCCTCTTAAAGTGCCCCTAGGATGAGCCCTGCGTAGGTCTAGAACCCTACAATAGGGTCCAGTCAGACAAATTCCTGCCAAACAAAGTTTAGAATTGCTCTTAACGATGAAAATTACCATAAAAATTACATTTATTAAACACTAACACTTTTATATTGGACGCAAAAGTTTTTCTACGTCGAGATGCTTGTAGACAATAAAAACCCCTTGTTTCGTTTATAAGGCTACATTCATTGATCAAGTTTTTTAATAGAACAGTTTTACAAGGGAACGTGTTAACTCTGTTTCTCTATCAGGGTAGTACTCTTGAGTCTTCTTCTTAAGGACCCTCGTTTGAGCTCTAAACACGAATTTCTAGAGCTTTACCAGTAAAGGGAGAAATGGATAAAGCCAGGAGCTACATTAATGCATGAGCTCTTTTAAAGCCGAGTGTTTGCACATCGATGACAAGAAGGACCAGAGCTGCAGACAAGGCAACACAGGCCACACTCAAGAGGTGGTTAACCCTAACGACACACACCTAGAGTTAAGATGGGTGAAAATCCTCGCCTGCAGTGTGGGTCAGATTGAGGGTAACAGCCCACTAAGCACGAACGACGTTCGCTCACCTGTAGCGTAGTGAGGTGATAGGGGAAATGATCACGGACGCCAGAGAACGCAAGGTCAACACGGAGGGACCGCTCGTGCCGACACAGCGCCCACACGCCCAACCCTGGGACCTGTCCAAGGAGACCAAAAACCTAGCTATATTACTTTTCACACAAACACACACACACACACACACACACACACACACACACACACACAACCCACACACACACACACACACACAAACACACTACATCTTCCTCTTCCTCCATTCTTTGTCTTCTCATTTCCAGTCATCACCCCTTCCACAAGGGAACTGGTATATTATCTTCTTTGTGGGGTAAACAAGGGAAATAGAAGTGGAATGAAATCTCGTGTGATTTTTGCACCGTTGTGCATTCCATTGATGGGAGGGGGGACGGAGGGAAATGTAGGAGGGAGGGGAGGAAGAAGGGGGAAAAGAAAAGCGAAGATGAGAGACGGGAGGGATAATATGGGAGCGCCAGCCACAGATTGGTAGAAGGGCGAAGAAGAGGAAGGAGGGAGAGGGGGGGCCAGGGGGGGAGGGAACAGGGATGATTTGAGGAGAGGGAGAATAGAAGAAGGAATGGATAACGGGGACAAAAAATCCGAATATTTCGGTACATCAGCATTTTGATGTTACGTTATATAACGATGGTTACTTTGAAGGAGAAAGAGATGGAATAGGGTGGAGAGGGAGGGGTAAGAGGGAAAAAAAAAAAGGGGAGGGTGGGGAAGGAAGAGGGGGGGGGAGGGGCAGGGCGACGAAGCCACCCCCCAAAACGTAAAAGACCGGCGGTTTATCCTAGACATCAAGGTCACTTTCGAATGGTACTGTGTTCTTTATTGAGGTGACCTCAAGGTGAGAAGAGAGAGAGAGAGAGAGAGGAGAGAGCGGAGAGACGAGGGAAGGAGGAGAGGATGAGGAGTGGGAGAGAGGAGGAGAGAGAGATGAGAGAAGAGAGAGAGAGAGAGGTGGAGGAGGGAGAGGAGGTCGAGGAGAGGAAGGAGAGAGAGGAGAGAGGAGATGAGAGAGAGGAGATGTGAAGAGAGGAGCGAGTGGGGGGAGAGAGCGAGAAGAGACAGACGAGGAGATGGAAGAGAGAGTGATAGAGAGAGAGAGAGAGAAGAGAGCGAGAGAGAGAGCCCACAGATATTGTTGAGAAGAATGTGCAGACCAGCTAGCACAGCAGCACCTCTACTGCATCTTTCAGCCACTGCTAGTACAGTGTTAAATGGCCCTCTCATTGGAAAATAAGGGAAAAAAGATTGGCAAATGTAGTCCTGTTCACAAAAAAGAAGAGAGCAGAGCAGAAAGAAATCAGCAAACTACTGACCAGTTGTCACTCCTGTCAACATGGTTTAAGGATCCTTGAGACAAATATTCAAGACAAATGACCGAGTTTTTTTGACTACCACTCATACTGGGTGATCGTCAATATGGCTTCGGGCAAAGGGTTACTTCTGCTGCTGATCTGTTGTTAAACCTCTCCACTAATTGGCACCAGTCAATGGACTGAACCAAAGTCAGCTGTGTGGTGCACTGGACTTGCTGGCGCTTTCGACCGGGTTGTCGGCCCAGGCCTCTTAGCAAAACTTCAAGCACTGGAATTGCAGGCTCTAGCTATGTCTCCTTCAGTGATTAGTGATTACCCCCTTTTTTATGGTTAGATCTAAGTGTAGTTCTCAATGGAACGGTATAAGCAAGACATCCCTATTGGGGCTAAGTGTTCCACAAGGGGAACGCGTGCGGGGGTCCCATTGTTATGGCATGTCACTTCAACGACCGTCTTCATTCATCCCAGAATCACATTGCATATATATGCAGAAAACGACTGTACACTGACATTCACTTATCCAGAGAAGAAATGCCAGCTGCTCTAAGCTACATCAATCACAGCTTGGAGGCTATATCACGCTAGGGGATAGTAGATGGCAAGTAACTTTTGACACCTGAGAAAACGGCACATGATGATCGTCTCTAGGCACCATGAGGGTAATGCTGGAGCAGTAGTAAGGGCATGAATGGGAGGGCGTGTGTAGGCACATGGGAGAGAAGAGAAGTTGATATCCTTGGGGTGAAATTTGACTCCAAATAAACCATGAAAGAACATGTTTGTAAATCTGCAAAAGGGCAGCCAGGGAAGGCTTACAGCATTCCGCGTATCTCCCATCTGCTTGACAGTAGGGGTTCAAGATCCTGTACGAGGCCACAAGTTACGACTCAGCAACCTTGAGTTATGCTCCACTGTCATGGTTTTGCGCCTGCCCCCCTCTCATCTGCGACTGCTTGGACAGAGTAAGAAACAGAGCATGGACGTCTCATCTCTCGCCTGGACCCATCCTGGATAGATCTGTCATTTCAGCAGAAGCCTTCAACATTGGAGGGATGTGGGTGGCCTTACTTTTATGTACAAGGCCCAATATTTGTCAAATACACTTTGGATCACTTCGAGGACAGCAGTGAAACAAAGCTTTTTATGCCACAAGACGGGCAGAGGAAGAAAGAAGCAACTTCACTCTGGGCTGTACCCTTCTCCAGAACATCACTCCATCTGAGATCATATATACCAGGATGACTCGAGTAGGAACACATTCGTTCGATATGATGTCAACGAGTTAACGTCAGTTGATCAAATTGAAAAAAATGATGGCCTCACAGATGGCTCAACGTCTCTGTTCCCTTACTTGTATGTCATCACTAAACAATAAAAAATGCTTTTTCAAATGAGCTGATGTAGGTAACAGCTCTTAGTCTTGTCAATAAATGTTAGGATCCTTAACTGTACTGCTTGTCAAAAAAAGCTAGGAATCCTTAACCTTGTCAAACCCTGGTTGTAAAAAAAAAAAAAAAAAAGAGAGATGCGGCGAGGGGGAGAGGGAGGGCTGAGAGAGAGGGCAGAGAGAGGAGAGATGAGAAGGAGAGGGAGAGAGAGAAGAAGTGAGAGAGCGGCGTAGTGGAGAGAGATGAGAGAGAGAGAGAGAGGGGGAGGGAGGCGAGAGAGGAGAAAGAGAGAGAGAAGCCAGAGAGGAGAGAAGAGGAGGGGAGAAGAGAAGGAAGCGAGTCGGAATGAGTAGTATCGGATGGAGAAGAAGAGAGATGGGGGAGGGAAGGAGAGGGGTGAGGAGAGGAGAGAGAAGAGGAGGGAGACGAGAGGGAGAGGGAGAAGAGAAGGGGGAGAGGACGGAGGAGAAGGGAGAGGGTAGGAGAGAACAGAAGGGCAGGAGGAAGAGGAGAGGGACGAGAGAAGAGGGACGGAAAGGGAGGGGAAGAAGGAGAAGGCTAGGGACGAAGGAGAGGGAAGAGAACGAGAGAGAGAGGGGAGAGAGGATAGGGAGGAGAGGGAGGGAGAGGACAAACGCGGGGAGAGGAGAAGAATGAAGAGAAGAAGAGGAGAGAGGAGGGAGGGAAAGAGGAGAGAGGGAGAGACCCCCGAGAGAGAGGGGAAGAGAGGAGGGAGGGAGGGGGAGTGAGAGAGAGAGTGAGAGAGAGTAGGAGAGAGAGGAGGATAAGGGAAGAGGGAGAGAGGAGGGAACGGGTTCGAGGGGAGGAAGCGAGGGGAGAAGAGAAGAAGAAGGGAGGGGAAGGGAGCGAGGAGAGAAGAGAGGAAGAGAGAAGGGAGAGAGGAGCGAGGAGAGGAGAGAGAGGAGAAGAGGGAGAGGAGAGGATGGGGAGGAGCAGAGAAGAGATGGAGGAAGAGGAGAGAGGGAGAGAATAGAGAGAGAGGATGAGAGAGAGGAGGGAAGGGGGAAGGAAGAGAAGGAAGAGGGAGGAGGAGGAGAGAGAGAAGAGGCGGAGAGGAGAAGAGAGAGGGGGAGGAGGGGAGAGAGAGAGAGGAGAGAGAGAGAGAGGGGAGGAGGAGAGAGAAGAGGAAGAAGGAGAGAGAGGAGGAGTTGGGGAGGAGATGGGAGAGGACAGAAGGAGGGGGAAGGAGAGAGGGCGAGGAGAGAGAGAGCGGAGAGATGAGAGGAACGAGAGGAGAGGAGAAGGTAAGAGCGGAGGAGAGAGGGAGAGAAGAGAGAGGGATAGGAGGAGGGCGAAGAGAGGAGAGCAGAGGGAGAGACGGGTGAGAGGGGGGGCTAGTGAGGAATGAGGAGGGATAGGAGGAGGGCATGGAGTGGGAAGAGAGAGGAGGAAACGGAGAGACGAGGGTGAGAGATGACCCACGAGGCGACGATTAGGGTGGCGAGAGAGAAGAGAGTGAGGCACGAGGAGAGAGGGAGAGCGGAGGAAGGAAGGAGGAAGGAGGAAGGGAGGGGAGGAGGAGAGAGAGTGAATTGGAAGTTCGAAATTCCTGCATTACATTTTAACTCCATGGTCAGTAGATTAGATTAGATGAAAATTATACGTCATAAGAGGAAGAATATGTGATGACTGTTTGAAAGAGGAGGGAGAAGTTGAAGAAAAAACAAGAAGAAAGAAAAAGAAGAAAGAGACGGAGAAGAATGAAAGGAGACGCGGGAGAGAGAGAGAAAAAGAGAGGCGACAAGGAAGAAAGAAGCGAAGAAAAAGGTAAAAGAATAAAAATGAAAAAGCGAAGACGAAGAAAGTGCGAAGAATAGAGAGGGGGAAAAATATAAAGAAAAAAACAAAAAAAAAAAAAAAACAACAAAAAAAAAAAAAAAAAAAAAAAACAATACAAAAAGAAAAAAAAAAAAAACAAAAAAAAAATAACCCACTCCCTAAAATATAAAAAAAAAAAAAAAAAAAAAAAAAAAAAAATCAAAATAGCAAAAAAATTCCTTAAAAAAAAAAAAAAAAATAAACCAAAAACAAAATATAAACAAAAAGAGGGAAGGGTGGACTTTGGTGGCTGGAAAAAACAGAGGAACCCCCAGAGAGCGTAAAGAGAATAAGTAGTAAGACAAAATGAAGACAGCTACAGTGAACAACTGTATCCTCAAGGTACAAACTACCCCACTTACTTACCCATCCACATTATCTAACACTAAACTGGGACATAAATCATAGCACTATATCAACTTTACAGTTGATACTAGAATCTTCTGCATGAGAGTGTCAGCTTGGAGGAAGGCAGCAGGGGAGTTTCCATGTGATTAATCCAAGTCTTCCACTGGAACAACTGACAACAATATGAGGGTCAATGTGGACAGGTTTTACAGTTACGAGGTGTCGGTGGAATGCCAAAGGTAATGAATATACATTTTGCGCGGGCTCAAGTATAATACGGGGCGGGCGAGGAGGGGTAGTTGGGTGGTGGGTTGTGAGGGGGGGGTGTAGGTGTAGTTGGGGGGGTGGGTTGTTGGGGGGGGTGTGTGTTGGGTAGGTTGGTAAGGAGGGGGAGGGGGGGGGAGGGGGAGTGGGGAAGGCACGTGTTAGGGGAGTTTGGGAAGGGGTGTGGGAGGGTGGGTGGGGGGCGATGGGTTTTGGTGTCGGCTGTTTGGTTTTGGATTTTGTTGAGTTTGGGGGGGGGGGGTGATAGTGTGGGGGGTTTGGTTGAGTCACGGTATAGGGGTCCGTTGGGGGGGTGGTGGTTTTTGAGCGTAGGGTGGTGTTTGAGTCGGGGGGAGGGAGTTGGTTGGGGTTGGAGTTGGGGGTGGGGGTGATGGAAGGGGTAAGGGTTTTGTTGAGGGGGGTTGGGGTTGGTGCGGGTCTAGGGTGGGGGGGTTGGAGCATAGTTCGGTTTTTAGGTTTGGGTGTGAGGGTTGGGTTTGGGGGGTGGGTTTTGGAGGATGGTAGGAATATCCGGTGCTTTGGGGGTAAGTATTTGGTTAAATAATAATAATTTTAAAATAATTGTTCTTTTCTTACCTTTATCCTATTTTATTTTTTTTATTTTTAATCCTATATTAAGACCATACAATAGAACGTGAGTGAAATTAGAGAGAGGGAGAGAGCCCTGGGGAAGTGAGTGGGTGATTATACCCAATTTTTTTGCCAGAGATCTCACGTTAAGGAACATCATGTTTATTATCGCAACTGCAGGACAGTCTACCCAGTCAGGGCTGACACTTCTGAGTCTTCTTCTTAGAGACTCAGGCTGACACTTCCTTGAAGTGCCCCCAGTAGGCGGACACTTTGAAGTGTCCCAGCTCAGGTTGACACTACTGAAGTCTCCCAGCTTGGAAGCTGACACTAATGAATCTTCCAGCTCAGGCTGGACACTACTGAAGTCCTCCCAGCTCAGGCAGACACTACAGACAGTCTCCCAGCTCAGGCTGACACTACTGAAGTCTCCAGCTTCAGGCTGACACTACTGAAGGTCTCCCAGCTCTACCAGGCTGGACACTACTGAAATCTCCCAGATCAGGCTGACACTACTGAATTCCCGCTCAGGCTGAACTCTACTGAAATGCTCAGTCAGGCTGGAGACTCTGAAGTTCCCAGCTCAGGCAGAGACAGACTACTGAAGTCTCCCAGCTCTCAGGCTGAGACTATGAAGTCTCCAGTAAGGCAGGAGACTACTGACAAGTCTCCCAGCTCAGGCGGACACTACTAAAGGTTCCAGCTCAGGGGTGACCCTACTGAAGTCTCCAGCTCAGGTTGACACTACTGACGAGTCTCCCAGCTCAGCTGACACTACTGAAGTCTTCCCTGCTCGGCTGACACTACGAAGTCTCCCAGCTCAGGCTGACTCTACTGAAGTCTCCCAGCTCAGGCTGACTCTACTGAAGTCTCCCAAGCTCAGGCTGACACTACTAAAGTCTCCCAGCTCAGGCCTGGCTGAGACTTACTGAAGTCTCCAGCTCAGGCAGAGATACTGAAGTCTCCCAGCTCAGCCTGACAACTACAAAAGTCTCCCGCTCAGGCTGACTCTACTGAAGTCTCCCAGCTCAGGTTGACATACTGAAGAGTCTCCCAGCTCAGGCTGACCACGTAATGACGTCTCCCAGTCAGGTGACACTATGAAAAACAAAAAGTCTCCCAGCTCAGGCTGGACATACTGAAATCTCCCAGCTAGGCAGAACCCCCCTCTGAAGTTCTCCCAGCACAGGCTTGACACTATGAAATCTCCCAGCTCGGTGAGACTATGAAAGTCTCCCAGCTCAGGAGAGACTACTGAAGTCTCCCAGCTCAGGCTGACACTTATGAAGTCTCCCAGTCAGGCTGACACTACTGAAGGTCTCCAGCTAGGTTGACCACTATGAAAAAGTCTCAGCTCAGGGCTGACCCACTGAAGCTCCCAGCTCAAGCTGACACTACTGAGTTCCCAGGCTCAGGCTGACACTACTGAAAGTCTCCCAGCTCAGGTTGGACCACTACTGAAGTCTCCCAGCTCTCAGGCTGAACTACTGAAGTCTCCCAGCTCAGGCTGAACACTACTGAAGTCTCCCAGGCTCAGGCAGGGACACTACTGAAGTTCCCAGCTCAGGCTGACACATACTGAAGTCTCCCAGCTCAGGCTGACACTATGAAGTTCCCTAGTCAGGCTGACACTACCTGATGTTCATCCCAGCTCAGGCTGACACTAGCTGAAGTCTCCCAGCTCAGGCTGACACTACTGAAAGTCTCCCAGCTCAGGCTGGACACTACTGAAGTCTCCCAGCTTCAGGCTGGACACCTACATGAAGTCCCCAGCTCTGGCTTGACACTACTGAAGTCCTCTCCCAGCTCAGGCTGACACTATGAAGTCTCCCTGCTCAGGCTGACATACTGAATTCCTCCCAGATCAGGCTGACATTCTGAAGTTTCTCGCTCAGGCTCTGACATACTGAAGTCTCCCAGCTCAGGATGGCACACTTACTGAAGGCTCCCAGCTCGGCTGTACACTACTGAAGTCTCCAGCTCAGGTGCTGACCACTACTGAAGTCTCCACAGCTCAGGCTGACACTGCTGAAGTCTCCCAATACTAGGATGACACTTACCTGATGTCTCCCCGTCAGGTGACACTATGAAGTTCTCCCAGCTCACGGCTGACACTATGAAAGTCTCCCAAATCAGGATGACACCCTGAAGTCTCCCAAACTAGGCTGACACTACTGAAGTCTCCCAAACTCTGGGCTGTCACTATGAAGTCTCCCAAATCAGGCTGACACCATTCAACACCTTGTTGTGATATATCCTTGCGGTGATGGAAATTTTTATGTCAGAAAAACATAAGCTAGCTTTTTCGAAATGTGTAACTGTCGTATTGGAACCAGTTTGTAATTTGTAGCAACACACTGCTGGTGTTCCAACATGTTAACTGTCGTATTAGAAACAGTCATTGTTGCAACTCCATGTGGTTGTTCCCACAAAATGTAAACTGTTCGTATATAGAACAGTGTAGCAACACACTGCTGGTGTTCCCACATTGTAACTGTCGTTTATAGACCGTGTGCAACACACTGCTGGTGTTCCCAAATTGATGTCGTATAAGAAACAGTGTAAAAGCAAACACACTGTGGTGTTCCCACAATGTAACTGTCGTAATAGAAGAGTGTTTAGCAAACACATGCTGGTCCCCCGTTCCCACTATGTAACTGTCGTATTTAGAACATGTAGCAACACAATGCTGGTTGTTCCCACAAATGTAACTTCTATAGAACAGTGTTAAGTAACACACTGCGGTGTGTTTCTGTGTTGTTCCCACAATGGTAAATGTGTTATTAGAACAGTGTAGTATTGTAGCAAACACCACTGCTGGTAAGTTCCACAATGTAACTGTCGTATATTAGAACTGTTTGTAGCAAACACTGATGGTGTGTTCCCACAATATAACTGTCCGTATAGAACAGTTCTTTGGTATGCAACACATGCTAGGTATGTTCCCACAATTGTAACTATCATTTAGAACAGTGTAGCAACACACTGATCTGGTGTGTTCCACAATGGTAACTGTGTATGTAGAACAGTGATAGCAACACACTGCTAGGGTGTTCCCACAATTTTAAACTGTATATAGAACAGTGTAGAACACACTGCTGGTTGTCCCACAATGTAACAGTCGTATCGAACAGTTGTAGGCAACCACACTGCTGGTGTTCCCAAATGTAACTATTCATATAGAACAGTGTCGCAACACACTGCTGGTGTTTTCCCACAATGAAACTGTCGTTATAAACAGTGTAGCAACACACTGTGGTTTGTTTCCCACAATGTAACTGTCGTTATAGGAACAGTTGTAGTAGTAACACACAGCTGGTGTTCCCACAATGTAACTGTCGTAATTAGAACAGTTGTAGCAACCACATGCCTGGTGTTTCCACAATGAGTAACTATCTTATAGAAACAGTGTTAGTAACACACTGCTGAGTTGTTCCCACACTGTAACGTCGTAAGAACAGTTTGTCGCAACACCTGCTGGTGTTCCACAATGTAACTGTCGTATAGAACAGTGTTTGTAAGTAACACACTGCTGGTTGTTCCCACAATGAACTGTCGTATAAACAGTTTGTAGCAGCAACACACTGCTGGTGTTCCACAATGTAAACTGTCGTATAGACAGTGTGGTTAAACACTCACTGCCTGGTTTGTGTCTACAGGTTCTTCAATTAACAGAGTCCTGGCCGTGTTCTCTAGTTGTTAATTTGGTCCTCTCTGAGATGTCCAGTACACAGACTTTCAAGGAAAAAAAAATCTAGACTCTTGTTTGCCTCCCCCCCCCCCATTGCTGTCCTCAGGAAGTGGGAGGAGAGGGCCGTACAGGAGTGAGAGGAGAGGGCCCGTACAGGGGTGGGGAGGAGGGAGTGGGCCCGCCCCCCCGACAGGAGTGGGGAGGTGGGAGACGGGCGGTCCTGTGGAAGGATCGCTCAAAACTAGTGGGTGTGGGTATTGGGTGGGTTGTATTGGTTGAGGGAGAGAGAGAGGCCGAAGAGAGCGGGAAGGAGCAACGAACTGGAGAGCGAGGGAAACAGGAGGCGTGGGAGAGAGAGAAGAGCGCCGAGAGCGAGAGAGAGCATATAGAAGAAGAGGAAGAGAACGAGAGCGCTAGGAGAGAAAAGTATCAAGAAGGCGGAGCCCCAAGAGGGAAGCGAGAACGAGCCCGGAGCCGCGGGCGCAGAAACCCGAAAGAGAGTGCTCCCTCGCGAGCTAGAGCGTTCGCGCGCTCTCCGCTCCCTCTCGCGCCCGCTCTCTCCTCTCTCTCTCTCTTCTCTCTCTCTTACGCTCCTATTCAATCTCTTCCTCTCTCTCCTCTCTTCGTGCTCTCTATCCCTCTCTCTCTCTCCCTCTCTCTCTCTTCTCTCTCTCTCCCTCCTCTCTCTCTACCTCTCTCTCTCCCCTCCTCTCTACCTCCTTCTCTACTCTCTCTCTCTCTTCTGCTCTCTCCTCTTCTCTCTTCCCTCTCTCTCTCTCTCTCTCTCTCTCTCTCTCTCTTCTCTCTCCTCTCTCTCCCTTCTCTCTCTTCCTCTCTTCTCCCTCTCTCTTCCCTTTCTTTCCCTCCGTCTCTCTCTCTCTCTCCCTCTCTCTCCCTCTCTCTCTCTCCCTCTCTCTCTCTTCTCTCTCTTCTCCCTCTCTCTCCCTCTCTC
>NC_069405.1:1107608-1136461 GCF_026875155.1 Cherax quadricarinatus
TTTTTAAACCCCAACGGGAATCAAAACGTCTGCTTAAACAATAAAAAGAACTAAACCCAAAGCAATTTTAACAAGCAACGTGACAAAAAATCAGGAAAAGGAGAAAATATAATGACACTAGTGGGCCCAACTGCAACCCTCCATAAAAGTCACAAAACTCCCATTCTGAATCTAAGTTCCATAAGAAAATCCCCGACTGTGATATTTACACAGAATACCATCAAATTAGGTCAGAAGCTACAGCTCGGACCTGAGTTGCTCAGGTGTCAAAGCGACACACAACCTCAGTAAAACGTCGAAAAAACGAAGTCATACTGTTTGAGAACAGAGTTCTACAAAACTAACAACTACAGAGATGATCCCCCAACAAGGGCCAGTAAGGAAGATTAGGAACTTGTCGGGGATAGCCCAAACCCACCAAGAGAGTCTAGACCAGACTGAATTTTTTCAGGCGAGGGAGGACACCCCCCCCCGACACGGATAGCTTCGGGGGTCCTGCCCAGAAGAAGCCGGCAGGGAAACGAGAAAAGAGCGATAATTACAGTATTAGACAATCAAGCTTGTTTTAGCACAAAAATTTTTTTTTCACCTACCTAACAAATAACAAAGTATATAATAATATAAACATTCATTTCGTTTAGCATTACGCAAATATAAGCAATATAAAAAATATGAAAAAAAATAAATTATATATAACTAAAATTTTTGCAACCCCTTCAGGGGGTTTCAACCCCCCCCCAACACGACAAACGGGCCATAGGGTTGCATTTAAAGTCTTTCACATTATTACTGATTATCAAATCAATCAATTTAATATAAACATTAATTAGAGACCTCTTGTGCCCAAACATTTTATAATTTAACGTGTCCATTTCACTATAAGTTATGCCCTATACAGGGCAGTACACAGATCGTATTCAATACCGTGGTTTGTACATCATGTAGAGACGGGGTGGGGAGACAACCTGCACGTTGAGGCTCGAACATAGTGGTGTAGCAGCATAAAACTTGTGTTATGACAGGGGACGCATCCCCTTTAAGCAGTGGTTTTGGAATGCAGCAGTAGGACATCTGGATAAACAGCTTAACTGTAAAAAGTTTGTCAGTAAAAGGGAGGGACCCCCTTTAAACCCGTAAATAAAGTTCAAGAAAGCAGGGGTCATTAAAATGCACTAGTTTGTCAATGAAGTTTGGAATCCATAAAACCTGTAAATAGTTTTTAATAATGTTTGGGATCCTTAACTTTTTAAATAGTTTGTCAAAAGTTTTGGGACCCCAACCTGTATTAGCTGGACAATAAAATTTGGGATCCTTTAAATTTTAAAAAGCTAGTCAATAAAGACAGGAATCCTTAACCGGGAAATAGCTTGTCAACAAAGCAGGAATCCTTAACCTTTTAAAAAGCTTGTCAATAAAACTAAAATCCTTAACCGTAAATGTTGTCAATAAAGCAAGGGGAAACCTTAACCCTTTTAAATAAAATTGTCAATAAAGAAAGGGATACTTAACTTAAATGCTTGTCAAATAAATGAAGGGGGTCCCTTTAAACCTGTAATAGTGGTCAATAAAACTAGGGATTCTTAACCCTTTTAAAAAGCCTTACAGTACAGCTGCAACCCTTAACCGTAAATAAATTTTCAAAAAAAATATTATCCCCTTTAAACCCGTAAATAGCTTGTCAATGAAGTTTTAATCCTTAACCTGTAAAATCTAGTCAATAAAGTTGGGATTTTAACCTGTAAAAGCTTTCAAAAGAAACTAGGATTCCTTAACCTGTAAATAGTTATGAATAAGGGCTAGAAATCCATAATCTGTAAAAATTTTTGTAAATCTGGGAAACCTTTAAACCCGTAAAAACCATGTCAATAAAGCATGAAAATTTTTAAAATGTAAATAGCTTGTCAATAAAGCTAGGAACCTTAAATTGTAAACGCTTCTCAATAAAGATGGAATTCTTTAAACTGAAAACTTATGAATAAAATAGAAATCCATAATTTAATAGCTTGTAAATGAAGCTAGGAACCTTAACCGTAAATACCATGTAAATAAAGCTAGGAATATTTAAACTGTAAATACTTATAATAAAGTAGGAATCCTCATCCTGCAAATAGTTTTCAATAAAGCTAGGGGTCCTTAACCTGTAAATAGCTTCTCAAAAAAACTAAGAATCCTTAACTTATAAAAAAAAAAAAACCAACCAAAAAAAAAAAAAAAAAAAAAAAAAAAAAAAAAAAAAAAAAACCAACAAAAAAAAAAAAAAAAAAAAAAAAAAAAAAAAAAAAAAAAAAAAAAAAAAAAAAAAAAAACCAAAAAACCAAAAAAACCACCAAAAAAAAAAAAAAAAAAAAAAAAATATCATTAACCTGAAATATTTGGAAAAAAGTTTGGGATCTAACCTTAAATGTTTTCATAAAATTTGGATCCTTAAAATTTAAATAGTTTTTCAAAAAATTTTGGGACCTTAACCGTAAATACGGCAATAAAGTAGGGTCCTTTAATTTAAATGCTTTAAAAAACAGATCCTTAACCGTAAAAAGTTGTAAAAAAAAAATAGGAAACCCTTACCTGTAAATATTTTCCCTAAAGCAAGGAATCCTTAACTTAAAAAAAGCTTGTCATAAAGAAGGATCCTTAACCCAAATAGTTTTAATAAATTTGAAACTAACCTGTAAATACTTCCCTAATAAAATCCTTAAAATTTAATAGCTTTCAAAAAAAGTGGGTCCTTAACCCGTAAAAAGTTGCAATAAAGTTGGACCCTTAAAACCTTTAAAAATAGCTTGTAAATTAAAGTAGGGGTCTAACCTAAAATTTGTCAATTAAGAGGGATCCACCCTTTTAAAAACTTTTAGTAAGAGGGATCCTTAACTTAAAAAGTTTGTCATAAATTAGGGGGCCTTTAAACCCGAATACTGGCAATAATTAAAACTTTAACCCTTTAAAAAGCCTGTCAATAAAGCTAGGGAAAACCTTTTGTAAAAGCTTGCCCTAAAGCTTGGAAACCTTTAACCCCCAATAGTTCCCAAAAAAGCTAGGGGTCCTTAACCTGAAAGTTTTCAATAAAATTGGGGTCTTTAAACCGTAAATAGCTTTCAAAAAGTTAGGAAACCCTTTAACCCAAATGGGGGGTCAAAAAGTTTTAAAACCCTTTAAATGTAATAGCTTGCAATAAAAATAGGGGCCCTTTTAATTTAAATAGCTGTCAATAAAGTTTGGAATTCTTAACCTGTAAAAGTGCAATAAAGTTGGGATTTAACCTTTTAAAAGTTTTCAATAAAAAAAGATTTCCTTAACCTGAAAAGCTTATAAAAAGCTGAAAATAATTTTTAATAGCTTGTCAATAAGTAGGATCCTTAACCCGAAATTTTTCAAAAGCTGGGGGAAAATTTTAAAAAGTAATTAGCTTGTCAATAAAACAGGGGTTTAAAATTTAAATAGTGCAATAAAGTTAGGAATTTCTTTAACCCCTAAAAGTAGTCAATAAACTTGGATTTTTAACCTGTAAATAGCTTTTCAATAAACAAGATTCCTTAACCTGTAAAAGCTTAGAAAAAGCTAGAAATCAAATTGTTAAAACTTTTCAATGAGCAGGAATCCTTAACCCGTAAATACCCCGTCAATAAAACTGGAATTTTAAATGAAATAGTTGTCAAAAAGAGGAATTAAAATTTAAAAAAGCTTTTCAATAAAGTAGGGATCCTTAACTGTAAAAAGTTTGTCAATAAAAATTTTTAAAACCTTAACTTTTAAAAAACTTTCATAAAACTGGAAATCCCAAAACCCTTTAAAAAATTTTCCATAAAACTAGGGATCCTTAACCTTAAATAACTCAATAAATGGAAATTTAAAATGAAAAATTTTTCAATAACCAGGGAAACTTAACCTGAAAAACCCAATAAAGTAGGATCCTTAAAATTTTTAAATAGTTTCAAAAAACTAGGGATCCTTAAAATTTTAAAAATTTCAATACCCAGGGATCCCTTTCCTTTTAAAAAATTTGTTATAAAGCTAGGGGTCCTTAAAAATTTAAATAGCTTTCATAAAATAGGAAAACCCTTAACCCGTTAAAATTTTTTAAAACCTGAATCCTTTAACCCGGGAAAAAATTGCAAAAAAACTGGAATCCTTAAATTTAAATGCTTTCAAAAAAGCTAGGGATCCCTTTAACGTAAAAAGTTGTCATAAAAATAGGATCTTAAACTTTAAAAATTTTGTAATAAAGCAGGGATCTTTAAACCCGAAAGTTTGGGGAAAAATTAGGGGTTTTTACCTGTAAAAGCTTTTCATAATTTAAAATCCCAACTTTAAAAAAATTGTCAAAAAGTTTGGATCCTTTAAGAATAGCTGGCAATAAAAATAGGGTCCTTAACCCTTAAAAAAGGTCAATAAAGCTAGGGTTTTTAACTGTAAAATTTTCAAAAGCTGGATCCTTAACTGAATTTGGGAATAAAATAGGGACCCCAAAACCTTTTAAAAAGCTTTCAGAATTGTAGGAAACCTTTTAATTAAAAAATTTGTCGAAAAAGTTTTAATCCTTAACCGTAAATAGCTTTTTCATAAAATTTGGGAAACCTAAACCCTTTAAAAAGCTGCAATAAAACTTGGAACCTTAACTTTTAAATTTGCTTTCAAAAAAAAGGAACCTTAACCCTTTAAAAACTTCTAATGCTAGGGATCTTAAAATTAAATAGTTCAATAAAATAAATCCTTAACCCTGAAAAAAATTGTCAAAAAGATTAACCTTACTTAAATCTTGTCAATAAAAATTTGGAAAACCTTTAACTGTAAAAAGCTTCAATAAGTTGAAACTTAACTTTAAATCTTTTTCAAAAAAACTAGGGATCCTTAACCTGTAAACGTTGCAATAAAGCTTGGGGAAATTTAACATGTAAACAGCTTGCCAATAAAGCTAGGAACCTTAACCTTAAAACCCTTTTCAATGAACTTGGGATACTTAAACCCTTTAAAAAGTTTCAGAAAGTTAAATCCTTAACCGGAAAGGGTTGTCAAAATAGCTAAAACCCTTTCTTTAATTTGCTTGTCAATAAAAAAGGGATCCTTAAACTAAAATAGCGTCTCAATAATGTTGGAATTCTGTAACCTGTAAATACTAGTCAATAAAGCTTGGGTTTATTTCCCTTTTAAAAAGCTTTTTCAATGAACTAGGATTCCTTACCGTAAAAGCTTTTGAAAAAGCCAGAAATCCATAAACTGTTAATAGCTTGTCAATGAAGCTAGGAATTCTTAAACCCGAAATCCAGTCAATAAAGCTATGAATATTTTTAAAAAGAATAGCTTGTCAAAAAGCTAGGAAAAACCCTTAAATTGTAAATAGCTTCTCAATAAAATTAGGAATTCTTTAAACCCGTAAAAAGCTAGTCAATAAAGTTGGGATTCTTAAAACCCTTAAAAAATCTTTTCAATAAGCTAGGATTCCTTAAACCCGAAATAGCTTTTGAATAAAGCTAGAAAACCAAACGTTAATAGCTTATCAAGAAGATAGAAAACCTTAACCTGTAAAATCGGTCGAAAAGTTAGGGATCTTTTAACCCTTTAAATTCCTTGCAACAAAGCTAATAACCCTTAACCTGTAAATAGCTTCTCAATAAAGTTAGGGATTCTTAACCTGTAAGTAGCATGTCAATAAAGCTAGGAAACCTTAAACTATAAATAGCTTATCAAAGAAGCAAAGGAAACCCTTTAAACCAAAAGGCTTTCAAAAAACTTTGGGGTAGTTAACCGTAAATAGCTTTCAATAAACTTGGGATAGTTAACCTGTAAATAGCTTGTCAATAAACTTAGGAATCCTTAACCTGGAAATTGGTTGTCAATTAATCTAGAAATCCTTAACTTGTAAATAACTTGCCAATAAAGTTAGAAATTATGTAACTTGTAAATAGCTAGTCAATAAAGCTTTCGATTCTTAACCTGTAAATACCCGTTCAATGAAGCTAGGATTCATTAACCTGTAAATAGCTTATGAATAAAGCTAGAAATCCATAATCTGTTAATAGCTTGTCAATGAAGCTATGAATCCTTAACCTGTAAATACCATGTCAATAAAGGCTAGGATATTTAAAAACGTAAATAGATTGTCCAATAAAGCTAGGAATCTCATCCTGCAAATAGCTGGTCTGTAAAAGCTAGGGATCCATTAACCTGTAAATAGCTTGTCAATTTTAAAACTTAAGAATCCTTAACTTGTAAACAGCTTATTTATAAATCTAGGAACCCTTAACTGTAAATTAATTTGTCAATAAAAAGACTAGGGATCCTTAACCTATAAATGTACACCAATAAACAATAAGGATCCTTAACTTGCAAATAGTTTGTCAATATAGCTAGGAACGTTAACCTGTAAATGTAACGTCAATTAAAGCTAGGAGTCGTTTTTAAATTGTAAAACAGCTTGTCAATAAAGCTATGGACCCTTAACCTGCAAATAGCTTGTTCAATATGCTAGGGATCCTTAAACAGTAAATACTTTGTCAGAAAAGTAGGGATCCTTAACCTGTAAATAACTTCTCTAGAAGTAGGGATCTTTAACCTGCATATAGTTTGTCAATGAAGTTTGGAACTCCATAACCTGTAAATGTTTGTTTTTCAATAATGTTAGGGATCCTTTACTTATTAATAGTTTGGCAATACAGTTAGGGATCCTTAACTGGTATATACCTGGACAATAAAGTTAGGGATCCTTAACCTTTAAATAGATAGTCAATAAAGTATAGGAATCTTAAACCTGTAAATAGCTTGTCAATAAAAGCTATGGATCCTTAACCTGTAAATATCTGTGTCAATAAGCTAGAAATCCTTAAACCTGTAAAATTGCTTGTTCAATAAAGCTAGGAATCTCTAACTTATAAACAATTGTCGGTATAATGATAGGATACTTAATCTGTAAATAGCTGTCATTAAATCAATGGATCCTTACCTGTAAATTAGCTTGCCAATAATCTAGGAATCCATTAACCTGTGAATAAGGCTTCTCAATAAAGCTAGGAATCCTTAACCTGTAAATAGCGTGTCAATAAAGCTAGGAATCCTTAACTGTTAATTAGCTAGTCAATAAAGCTTTCGATTCTTAACCTGTAAAACCTTTTCAATAAGCTAGGATTCGATACCTGTAAATAGCTTGATGAACAAAGCTTGAAATCCTAACTGTTAATAGCTTGTAATGAGATAGGAATCGTAACCTGTAAATACAATGTCAATAAAGCTAGGAATATTTTAACTGTAATAGCTTGTCATAAAGCTAGGAATCCTTCATATGTAAAATAGCTTGTCAATAAAGTTAGGAATTCTATCAATCTGTAAATAGCTAGTCAATAATAAGCTCTAGGATTCTAACCTGTAAAATAGTTTTCTAATGTAAGCTAGGATTCCTTAACCTGTAAATAGCGATGATAAGACTAGAAAATCCATAATCTGTAATAGCTTGTCAAAGAAGCCAGGAATCCTTAAAATGTAAAATACTTGTCAATAAAGCTAGAAATCCTTAACATGTAAATAGCTTGTCAATAAAGCAAGGAATCCTTAACTTAATTAATAACTTGTCAATAAAGATAGGGATACTACCTATAAATAGCTTTGTCCATAAATGAAGGGATCCTTTAACCTATAATAGCTTGTCAATAAAGCTAGGAATTCCTAAACCTGTAAATAGTTTGTCAGTTAAAGCTTGGGATTCTTATCCTTGAAATAGCCTTACAGTAAAGAAGGAACCTTAACCTGTAAATTAAATTGTCAAAAAAGGATTATTATTATTCCTTCAACCTGTAAATTGCTGTCAATGAAGTTATGATCCTTAACCTGTTAAATATTAGTCAATTAAGTTTGGGGTTCTTATACCCTTAAATAGCTTTCAATGAAACTAGGATCCTTAACCATGTAAAATAGCTTATGAATAAGGCTAGAATCATAATCTGTATAAATGCTTGTCAATGAAGTTGAAATCCTTAACCTGTAAATACCCATGTCAATAAAGCTATGAATATTTAAACTGTAAATAGCTTGTCAATAAGCTAGGAATCCTTAAATTGTAAACAGCTTCTCAATAAAAGATTGGTGAATTTCCTTTAATGGAAATAGCTTATGAATAAAGCTAGAAATCAATAATCTGTTAATAGCTGTAAATGACAGCTAGGAAATCCTTAACTGTAATTACCATGTAAATAAAGCTAAGGATTATTTAAACTGTAAAATAGCTTATCAATAAAGCTAGGAATCCTCATCCTGCAAATGCTTGTCAATAAAGTAGAGGGTCCTTAACTTAAAACAATTATCCATAAATCTAGGAATCCTTAACCTGTAAATAATTTGACAATAAAGCTAGGTATCCTTAACCTATAAATAGTACAACAATAAAGATAAGGATCCTTAACTTGTAAATAGTTTGTCAATATAACTAGGTATCGTTAACCTGTAAATATCACGTTCAGTAAAGCTAGGTGTTCTTAAATTGTAAATAGCTTCTCCAAAAAGCAAGGGATCCTTAACCTGTAAATTGCTTGTCAATAATGCTAGGGATCCTTAACCTGTAAATAGTTTAACAGTAAAGCTAGGGATCCTTAACCTGTAAATAGCTTGTCAATAAAGCTAATGATCATTAACCTGCACATAGTTTGTGAATGAAGTTAGGGATACATAACCTGTAAATAGCTTTTCAGTAATGTTAGGGATCCTTAACTTATAAATAGTTTGTCGATAAAGTTTGGGATCCTTAACCTGTATATAGCTGGACAATAAAGTTAGGGATCCTTAACCTTTAAATAGCTTGTAAATAAAGGTAAGTATCCTTAACCTGTAAATAGTGTGTAAATAAAGCTAGGGATCCTTAAGCTATAAACAGTACACCAATAAACATAAGGATCCTTAACTTGCAAATAGTTTGTCAATATAGCTAGGAACCGTTAACCTGTAAATGTCACGTCAATAAGCTAGGAGTTCGTTAAAATTTGTAAACAGCTTGTCAATAAAGCTTTCGGTCCCTTAACCTGCCAAATAGCTTGTCATAATGCTAGGATCTTAACTTGTAAATCCTTTGTCAGTAAAGGTAGGGATCCTTAACTGTAAAAACTTCTCAAAGAAAGCTAGGGATCATTAACCTGCATATAGTTTGTCAATGAAGTTTGGAATCCATAACCTGTAATAGTTTTTCAATAATGTTAGGGATCCTTAATTATAAATAGTTTGTCAATAAAAGTTAGGGGATCCTTAATGTATATAACCTGGACATAAAGTTAGGGTTACTTAACCTTTAAATAGCTAGTCACAAAGATTGGCATCCTTAAACCTGTAAATAGCTTGTCAATAAAGCTCTAGGAATCCTATAACGTTAATAGCATGTCAATAAAGCTAGAAATCCTTTACCTGTAGAATAGCTTGTCAAATTATAAAGCTAGGAACCTTTAACTTATAAACCATTTGTCGATAAAGATAGGGATACTTAATCTGTTAATAGCTTGTCAAAATAAATCAATGGATCCTTAACCTGTAAATAGCTTGCAATAAATTTAGGAATCATTAACCTGTGATTAGCTTCTCAATTAAAGCTAGGAAATCCTTAACTGTAAAAATAGCTTTGTCAATCACAAACTAGGAATCCATATCCTGTAAATGCTTGTCAGTATTAAAGCTAGGTATCCTTAACCGTTAAATAGCTTTTAGTAAAGCTAGAGGAATCCTTAACTTGTAAATAAAATTTTACAAAAAAAGACTATTATTCCTTAACCTGTAATAGCTTGACAATTAAAGTTAGAAATCCTTAACCGTAAAATAGCCTTGTCAATAAAGCCTGGGAGACCTCAACTAGTAAATTGCTTGTCAATAAAAAACTAAGTGATATTTAACCTCTAAATAGCTTCTCAATCAAGCTAAAGATCCTTAACATGTAAATAGTTTGTCAATATAGCTAGAGATCCTTAACCTGTAAATAACTTGTCAATAAAGCTCGTGAACCTTCACCTCTAAATAGATTTTATCAATGAAGTAAGGGATCCTTAACCTGTAAATAGCTTGTCAATAATGTTAGGAATCCTTAACTTGCAAATAGCTTGTCAATAAGTTTAGGGATTCTTAACCGTTAAATAGCTTGTCAATAAAGCTAGGGCTCCTTAACCTGTGAATAGATTGTCAATAAAGCTAAGGATCCCTAACCTGTAAATATCTTGTCAATAAAGCTAGGGATCCTTTACCTGTAAGTAGTATGTCAATAAAGCTAGGAATACTTAATCTGTAAAGAGCTTTTCAATAGAGGAAGGACTCCTTAAACTGTAAATAGCTTGTCACTAAACCTACAGATCCTTAATCTTCAAATTGCTTGTCGGTAAAGCTAGGAATCTTTAACCTGTAAGTAGCTTGTCAATAAAGCTAGGGATCCTTAACCTATAAATACCTTTTCAACAAAGCTAGGTATCCTTATCCTGTACATAGCTTGTCAATAAAGCTTGTAATCATTAACCTGTTAATAGCTTGTCAATAATGCTAGGGATACTTAACCTGGAAATGGGTTGTCAATAAAGCTAGGAATCTTTAACTTGTAAATGGCTTGTCAATAAATCTTAGGATCCTAAACTAGTAAACAGCTTGTCAATAAAGCTATGAATCCTTAACCTGTAAATAGCTTGTCAATAAAGCTAGGAATTCTTAACCTGTAAATAGCTTGTCAATAAGTCGAGAGATCCTTAACCTGTAAATACCCTGTCAATAATGCTAGGAATCCCTACCCTGTACATAGCTTATCAGTAAAGCTAGGAATCCTTAACCTGTAAACAGTTTGTCAATAAAGCTAGGAATCCTTAACCCGTAAATAGCTTGCCAGTAAAAATATAAAAAAAAAATATCAATAAAGCTAGGAATCCTTAACCTGTAAATAGTTTGTCAAAAAAGAAAGGGATCCATAACCCTTAAATAGCTTGTCAATAAAGCTCGGGATCCCTAACATGTAAATAGTTTGTCAACGAAGTTAGCAATCATTAACCTGCAATCATTAACCTGGAACTAGGTTGTCAATAAAGCTAGGAATCCTTAACTTGTAAATAGCTTGACGATAAAATTAGGGTCCTTAACCTTTACATAGCTTGTCAATGAAGCTAGGAATCCTTAACCTGTAAATAGTTTGTCAATAAATTTAGGAATTTTTAGCCTGTAAATAGTATGTCAATAAAGCTATGGATCCTTAACTTGTAAATAGTTTGTCAAAAGCTAGGGATCCTCAGCCTGTAAATAGCTTGTCAATAAAGCTAGAAATCCTTAACTTGTAAATAGCTTGTCAATAAAACTAGGGATCCTTAATGTGTAAATAGTTTGTCACTAAAGCTAGGGATTCATAACCTTTAAGTAGCTTATCAATAAAGCTAAGGATCCTCTCCTGTAAAATAATTTGTCAATAATTTAGGATCCATAATCAGTAAATAGCTGGTCAATAAAGTTAGGGATCCTTAACCTTTAAATAGCTTGTCAATAAAGCTAGGAATCCTTAACCTGGAACTAGGTTGTCAATAAAGCTAGGAATCCTTAACTTGTAAATAGCTTGACGATAAAATTGGGTCCTTAATCCTTTACATGCTTGTCAATCAAGCTAGGAGGAATCTTAACCAAAATAGTTTGTCAATAAAGTTAGGAAGTTTTAGCCTCGTAATAGTATGTCAATAAATCTAGGGATCCTTAACTTGTAAATAGTTTGTCAAAAAACTAGGGATCCTCAACCTCTAAATATCTTGTCAATAAAGCTAGGAATCCTTAAATTGTAAATAGCTTGTCAATAAAACTAGGGATCCTTAACCTGTAAATAGTTTGTCACTAAAGCTAGGGATTCATGACCTTTAAGTAGCTTATCAATAAAGCTCAGGATCCTCTCCTGTATAATAATTTGTCAATAAATTTAGGGATCCATAATGTGTAAATAGCTGGTCAATAAAGTTAGGGATCCTTAACCTTTAAATAGCTTGTCAATAAAGTTAGAAATCCTTAACCTGTAAATAGCTTGTCAATAAAGCTAGGAATCCATAACCTGCAAATAGCTTATCAATAAGTCTAGGAATCCAGTGTGTGTGTGTTGCAAATAGCTTGTAAATAAAGATGGAAATTCTTAACATTTAAATAGTTTGTCAGTAAAGCTAGGAATCATAAACTTATTAATAGCTTGTCAATAAAGCTAGGAATTCTTACCCTGTAAGTAGGTTGTCAACAAATCTACGGATTCTTAACCTGTAAATATCTGGTAAATAAAGTTAGGAATCTTTAAACTTTAAACTGCTTGTCAATAAAGCTAGGAATCCTTAACCTGTAAATAGCTTGTCAATCAAGTTAGGGATCCTTAACCTGTAAATAGCTTGTGAATAAAGCTAGTAATCCTTAACCTGTAAATAGCTTGTCAATAAAGATCGGAATCCTTAGCCTGTAAACAGATTGTCAATAAAGC
Organism: Cherax quadricarinatus; assembly: GCF_026875155.1. Taxonomy (NCBI): domain Eukaryota; kingdom Metazoa; phylum Arthropoda; class Malacostraca; order Decapoda; family Parastacidae; genus Cherax; species Cherax quadricarinatus. The sequence continues at coordinate 1,120,033 of NC_069405.1, forward strand.
TTTGGATGCTTAACCTGCCAAAAGCTTGTCAATAAAGCTATGAATCCTTAACCTGGAAATAGGATGTCAATAAAACTAGGAATCATTAACTTGTAAATAGCGTGTCAATAAATCTTGGGATCCTTAACCGGTAAATAGCTTGTCAATGAAGCTAGGAATCTATAACATGTAAATAGCTTGAGAGTATAGACAGTATTTCTAAACATGTAAATAGCTTGTCAATAAAACTAGGGATCCTGAACTGAAAATAGCTTGCCAATAAGCCTATGGATCCTTAACCTGTAAATAGTATGACAAAAAAGCAAGGGATCCTTAATTTGTAAATAGTTTGTCCCAAAAATTGGGGATCCTTAACCAGTAAATATCTTTTCAAAAAAGCTAGCAATCCTTAACTTGTAAATGGTTTGTCAATAAAGCTAAGATTCCTTAACCTGTAAATACTTTGTCAATAAAGGAAGGGATCCATAACCGTTTAATAGCCTGTCAATAAAGCTCGGGTTCCTTAACCTGTAAATACTTTGTCAATGAAGTTAGGAATCCTTAACCTGTAAACAGCTTGTCAATAAAGATAGGAATCCTTAACCTGTAATTAGCTTGTAAATAAAGCTAGGAACCCTTAGCCTGTAAATAGCTTGTCAATAAAGCTAGAAATCCTTAACCTGTAAATAGTTTGTCAATAAAGCTAGGAATCCTTAACTTATTAATAGCTTGTCAATAAAGCTGGTGATTTTTAACCTCTAAATAGCTTCTCAATAATGCTATGAATCCTTAACCTGTGAATAGCTTGTCAATAAAGCTAGGAATCCTTAACCTGTAAATAGCTTGTTTGTAAAGCTAGGGATCCTTAAACTTTAAATAACTTGTCAATAAAGCTATTAATCCTTAATCAGTAAATAGCTTGCCAATGAAGCTAGGAATCCTTAAATTGTAAATAGCTTGTTAATAAAGCTAGGAACCCTTAACCTGTAAAGACCTAGTCAATGAAGCTAGGAGTCCTTAACTTGTTAATAGCTTATCAATAAAAGTAGGGATCCTTAACCTCTAAATAGCATCTCAATCAAGCTAGTTATCCTAAATATCTAAATAGTTTGTCAATAAAGCAAGAGACCCTTAACCTGTAAATACCTAGTCAAAAAAGTTAGTTATTCATAACCTGTAAACAGCATGTCAATAAAGCTAGGAGTCCTTAACTTGTTAATAGCTTATCAATAAAAGTAGGGATCCTTAACCTCTAAATAGCATCTCAAACAAGCTAGTTATCCTAAACATCTAAATAGTTTGTCAATAAAGCAAGAGACCCTTAACCTGTAAATAGCTTGTCAAAAAAGTTAGTTATCCATAACCTGTAAACAGCTTGTCAATAAAGCTAGGAATCCTTAACCTGTAAATAGCTTGTCAATAAACCTAGCAATCCTTAACCAGTAAATAGCTCGTCAATAAAGCTAGGAATTCTTAACCTTTAAATAGCTTGTCAATAAAGCCAGGTATCCTTAACCTGTAAATAGCTCGTCAATAAAGCAAAGTATCCATAACTTGTAAACAGCTTGTGAATATAGCTTGGAATCATTACATGTAAATAGTTTGTCATTAAGCTAGGGATCCTTAAACTTTAAATAACTTGTCAATAAAGCTATTAATAACTAACCTGGAAATAGATTGCCAATAAAGCTAGGAATCCTTGAACTGTAAATACCTTGTCAATAAAACTAGTGATCCTTAACTTCTAAATAGCTTCTCAATCAAGCTAGGGATCCTAAACCTATAAATAGTTTGTCAATAAAGCAAAAGATCCTTAACCTGTAAATATCTTGTCAATAAAGCTCAGGATCCTTCTTCTGTAAATTGTTTGTCAACGAAGTTGGGGATCCTTAACCAGTAAATAGCTTGTCGATAATGGTAGCGGTCCTTAACTTATAAATAGTTTGTCAATAAAGTTAGGAATCCTTAACCAGTAATTATTTTGTCAATAAAGTTATGGATCTTTAACCTTTAAGTTGCTTGTCATAAAACTCAAAATCCTTAACCTGTAAATACCTTGTCAATAAAGTAAGCGAATCATAACCTGTAAACAGCTTGCCAATAAAGCTAGGGATACTTAACCTGTAAATAGCTTGTCAATAAACCTAGGAATCCCTAACCTGTAAACAGCTTGTCAATAAAGCTAGGAATCCTTGACTTGTAAACAGCTTGTTAATAAATCTAAGCATCCTTAACCGGTAAATAGCTTGTGAATGAAGCTAGGAATCCTTAACCTGTAAATAGCTTGTCAATAATGCAAGGAATTCTTAACCTGGAAACAGATTGTCAAAAAACCTAGGGATCCTTAACCTGAAAATAGTTTGTCAATAAAGCAAAGTATCCTTAACTTGTATACAGCTTGTCAATATAGCTTGGAATCATTACCTGCAAATAGTTTGTGAATAAAGCTAGGAATCTTTAACTTGTAAATAGCTTGTCAACAAACCTAGAGATCCTAAATCTGTAAATAGAATGTCTATAAAGCTAGGGATCCTTAACTTGTAAATAGTTTGTCAAAAAAAACTAGGGATCCCTAACCTGTAAATAGCTTGTCAAAAAAGCTAGGAATCCTTAAATTGTAAATAGCTTGTCAATAAAGCTAGGAATCCTTATATCGTAAATAGTTTGTCAATAAAGCAAGGTATCCATAACCTTTAAATAGCTTGCAAATAAAGCTCAGGATCCTTAACCTGTAAATAGTTTGTCAATGAAGTTAAGGATCCTTAACGTGTAAATACCTTGTCAATAATGTTAGGGATCCTAAACTTATAACTAGTTTCTCTAAAACTTAAGGATCCTTTTATCTGTAAATATAGCCTGGTCAACATAGTTTAGGGATCCTTAAACTTCAAATAGCTTGTAAATAAAGCTAAGGAATCCATACCTGTAAATAGCTTTCAATTAAAGCTAGGAATCCTAATCCTGTAAATAGCTTGTAAATAAAGTTACGGAATCCTATAACCAAATTAGAGCTCTATCACAATACACCAGCGCTAGGAATACTTAACCTCGTAAATAGCTTGTCAAAATAAAAGCTAGTAAATCCTTAACCTGGTAAAATAGATTTGTCCAGTAAAGCAAGAAACCTTACTAATTAGAAGATTGTCAATAAAGCTAGTGATATCTTAAGCCTCTGGAAATACTCTCCTGTAATAAAAAAACCTCAGCACCTAACGAATCCTTCCACAACTCCTGTGAGACATACATAAAGCACAATTTGTCCAATAAACCTAGAATCCTTAACCTTAAATAGTTTGTTAGTAAAGCTAAGGATCCTAAAAGCTTGAAATAACTTAGTCAGATAGACCTATTAATCCGTAACCAGTAATTAGATAGCCAAAAAGCTAGGAATCCTTAAATTGAAAATAGCTTGTTCAATAAAGCTAGGAAATCATTAACCTGTAAATAGCTAGTCAATAAAGCTAGGAGTCCTTAAATTGTAAATAGCTTATCAATAAAACTAGGGATCCTTAACCTCTAAATAGCTTCTCAATCAAGCTAGTTTTCATAAAACTCTAAATAGATTGTTAATAAAGCAAGAGATCCTTAACCTGTAAATACCATTAGTCAATAAAGTTACGATCCATAAAACCTTAAACAGCTTTGGTTCAATAACTAGGAGAATCCTTAAGCAGTAAATAGCTTGTGAATAAACCTAGCAATCCTTAACCTGTAGGCAGCTTGTCAATAAAGCATGAGTTACTTGCCCTGTAAATAGCTTGTCAATAAAGCTAAGAATCCTGAACCTGGAAATAGGTTGTCAATAAAGCTAGGAATCCTTAACTTATAAACAGCTTGTCAATAAATTTAGGCATCCTTAACCGGTAAATAGCTTGTCACTGATGCTAGGAATCCTTAACCTGTAAATAGCTTGTCGAAAAAGCTAGGCATCCTTAACTTGTAAATAGCTTAGCAATAAAGCTAGGAATCCTTAACCTGTAAAAAGTTTGCCAATAAAGCTAGGGGTCCATAACCTTAAAATAGCTTGTCAATAAAACTCGGGATCCTTAACCTGTAAATAGATTGTCAATGAAGTTAAGGAATCCCTTTTACCTGACAATACTGTGTCAATATGTCAGTGAACCATTAACTTAAAAATATTGTCTACAAAAAATTATGAATCCCTTTAAAATCGTTAAATAGTTCGTCAATAAAGTCAGAGGGATTTTTAAAACCTTTAAATCGCTTTGTCAATAAACCTAGGCAATTCTGTAACCTATCAATAGCTAGACTAACAAGCTAGGAATGCTTAAAACCTGTAATTAGCTGTCAATAAAACTAGGAATCCTTATCCTGTAATTAGCTTGCTCAATAAAGCTAGGAATCAATAACCCATAAAAGACTTGTCAATAAAGCTAGAAATCCTTAATCTGTAAATTGCTTGTCAGTAAAGCTGGGAATCCTTAACTTATTAATAGCTTGTCAATAAAGTCAGGGTATTCCTATAACATGTAAATAACTTGTCAAAATCTAGGGAACCTTATCCTGTAAATAACTTGTCAATAATGCTAGGAATCCTTAACCTGTGAATAGCTTGTCAATAAAGCTAGGAATCCTTAACCTGTAAATGGCTTGTTATTGAAAGCAGGATCCTGAAACTTTAAAAAGCTTGTGTCAATAAAGCTAGTAATCCTTACACTATAAAAGAGAGCGTGCCAATAAAGCTAGGAATCCTTAAATTCGAATAGCTTGTGAAAAAAGCCAGGGATGCCTTAACCTCTAATAGCTCGTCAATCAAGCTAGATATTCATAAACTTAACGTATTTTGTAATAAAGCAAGAATCCTTAACCTCTAATAGCATGTCAATAAAGTCTCAGATCCCTCTCCTGGAAAATAATTTGTTCAATGAAGATAGTTATCCATAACCGGTAAAGAGCTTGTCGATAATGTTAGGGATCCTAACTAAAAAAATTTGTCAATAAGTAGGAATCCTTAACCCGTATATACGGTCAATAAAGTTATGGATCTATTAACCTTTAAATGCTTGTCAAAATGCAAGAATCCTTAACCTGTAAAAAGCTTGGCAAGTAAATTTAGTGATCCATAACCTGTTAAACAGTTTGCAATAAAGGTTAGGAATCCTTAACATGTAAGCTAGCTTGTTCACTAAACCTACGAATCCTTAAACCTGGAAACAGCTTGTCAATAAAGCTTCGGATGCTTAACCTGTAAATAGCTTGTCAATAAATCTAGGCATCCTTAACCTTTAAATAGCTGGACATGAAGCTACAAATCCTTACCTGAAAATAGCTGTCAATAACGTAGGAATTCCTTAACCTGTAAAATAGCTTGGTTCAAAAAAGTTAGGGATCCTTAACCTTAAATTATACGTGTCAATAAAGCAAAGTATCCTTAAACTTCAAACAGCGTGTAAATAAGAATCGGAATTCATGCTTGTAAATAGTTTGCCAATAAAAGCTAGGAATCCCTAACTTGTAAAATAGCTTGACAAAAAACCTAGATACTTAACATTAAAAATATGTCAATAAAGATTGGGATCCGTAACTTGTATAAATGTTTGTCAAAAAAATTAGGGATACTGAAAACAGGTAAATAGCCTTGAGTTCAAAGAACTAGGAATTCTAACTTGTAATTAGCTTGTCAGTAAAGCATAGGGATCCTTAACTAGTAAATAGTGTTGTCATTGTATTAAGGTGATCCTACTGTAAATACCTTCACTAATTTAGGGATCCCTTAACTTATAAATTGTTTCTCAATAAAGATAAGGATCCTTTATCTGTAAATAGCTGGTCAACAAAGGAATCCATAACCTTTAAATAGCATGTCAATAAAGCTAGGACTCCTTAACCTGTAAATAGTTTGACAATAAAGCTAGGAATGTTTAACCTGTAAATAGCTTGTCAATAAAGCTAGGAATCCTTAACCTGTAAATAGCCTGTCAATAAAGCTATTAATCCTTAACTGGTAATAAGCTTGTCAATAAAGCTTGGAATCCTTAACCTGTAAATACCTTGTCAATAAAATTATAAATCCTTAAACTGTAAATAGTCTGTCAGTAAAGATAGGAATCCTTAACTTATTAATAGCTTGTCAATAAAGCTAGGGATCCGTAACCTGTAAATAGCTTGTCAATAAAGCTAGGAATCCTTAACCTGTAAATAGCTAGTCAATAATGCTAGGAGTCCTTAACTAGTAAATAGCTTATAAATAAAACTAGGGATCCTTAACCTCTAAATAGCTTCTCGATCAAGCTAGTTATCCTAAACCTCTAAATAGTTTTTGTTCAACAAACAATAGATCCTTAACCTGTAAATAGCTTTCAATAAAGCAAGGGATTAAAAAAAAAACATCACTTTTAAATATTTTGTCAATAAAGCTAGGGATCCTTAACCTGTAAATAGTATGTCAATAAATCTAGGGATCCTTAACAGGTAAATACCTTGCCAATGAATCTAGGAATCGCTAGCCTGTAAAGAGCTTGTCAATAAAGCTTGGGATCCTTAGCCTGTAAATAGCTTCTCAATAAAGCTAGGAATCCTTAAAATGGAAATGGGTTGTCAATAAAGCTAGGAATCCTTAACTTGCAAATAGCTTGTCAATAAGTTTAGGGATTCTTAACCGTTAAATAGCTTGTCAATAAAGCTAGGAATCCTTAACCTGTAAATATCTTGCCAATAAAGCTAGGGCTCCTTAACCTGTGAATAGATTGTCAATAAAGCTAAGAATCCCTAACCTGTAAATATCTTGTCAATAAAGCTAGGGATCCTTTACCTGTAAATTGCTTGCCAGTAAAGCTAGGAATCCCTATCCTGCATATAGCTTGTCAATAAAGCTATGGATTCTTAACCTGTAAATAGCTTGTCGATAAAGCTAGGAATCCTTAACCTGTAAGTAGTATGTCAATAAAGCTAGGAATACTTAATCTGTAAAGAGCTTTTCAATAGAGGAAGGACTCCTTAAACTGTAAATAGCTTGTCACTAAACCTACAGATCCTTAATCTTCAAATTGCTTGTCGGTAAAGCTAGGAATCTTTAACCTGTAAGTAGCTTGTCAATAAAGCTAGGGATCCTTAACCTATAAATACCTTTTCAACAAAGCTAGGTATCCTTATCCTGTACATAGCTTGTCAATAAAGCTGTAAAACATTATAACCTGGTTAATAGCTTTCAATAATGCTAGGGATTACTTAACCTGAAATGGGCTGTCAATAAGCAATGAATCTTACCTTGTAAATGGCTTTCAATAAATCCTTAGGATCCTAAACTAAGTAAACAGCTTTGTCAATAAAGCTAGCTACGAATCCTTAACCTGTAAATAGCCTTTCAATAAAGCTAGGAACCTTAACTAATAAACAAGCTTGTCAATAAATTTAGGCAACCTTAACCGGCAAATACTTGTCACTGATGCTAGGAAATCCTAACCTGTAACTAGCTTGTCAAAAAGCTAGGCCATCCTTAACTTTAAATAGCTTAGCAATAAAGCTAGGAATCCTTAACCTGTAAAAAGTTTGCCAATAAAGCTAGGGGTCCATAACCTTAAAATAGCTTGTCAATAAAACTCGGGATCCTTAACCTGTAAATAGATTGTCAATGAAGTTAAGGATCCTTTACCTGAAAATACCTTGTCAATAATGTCAGTGATCTTAACTTATAAATATTGTCTAAAAAAAATTAGGAATCCTTAATCTGTAAATAGTTCGTCAATATAGTCAGGGATTTTTAACCTTTAAATAGCTTGTCAATAAACCTAGGAATTCTTAACCTATCAATAGCTTGACAAACAAGCTAGGAATGCTTAACCTGTAATTAGCTTGTCAATAAAATTAGGAATCCTTATCCTGTAATTAGCTTGTCAATAAAGCTAGGAATCAATAACCCATAAAAGACTTGTCAATAAAGCTAGAAATCCTTAATCTGTAAATTGCTTGTCAGTAAAGCTGGGAATCCTTAACTTATTAATAGCTTGTCAATAAAGCAAGGGATCCTTAACATGTAAATAGCTTGTCAATAAATCTAGGGATCCTTATCCTGTAAATAACTTGTCAATAATGCTAGGAATCCTTAACCTGTGAATAGCTTGTCAATAAAGCTAGGAATCCTTAACCTGTAAATGGCTTGTTATTGGAGAGCTAGGAACCTTCTAAAACTTAAAAAGCTTGTCAATAAAGCTATTAATCCTTACCTATAAATAGCTTGCCAATAAAGCTAGGAATCCTTAAATTGTAAATAGCTTGTGAAAAAAGCTAGGGATCCTTAACCTCTAAATAGCTTCTCAATCAAGCTAGTTATCATAAACCTTTAAGTAGTTTGTTAATAAAGCAAGAAATCCTTAACCTCTAAATAGCTTGTCAATAAAGCTCAAGATCCCTCTCCTGAAAATAATTTGTCAATGAAGTTAGGTATCCTTAACCTGTAAATAGCTTGTCGATAATGTTAGGGATCCTTAACTTATAAAAATTTGTCAATAAAGTTAGGAATCCTTAACCTGTAAATATCTGGTCAATAAAGTTATGGATCTTTAACCCTAAATTGCTTGTCAATAATGCTAGGAATCCTTAACCTGCAAAAAGCTTGGCAATAAAGTTAGTGATCCATAACCTGTAAACAGTTTGTCAATAAAGGTAGGAATCCTTAACATGTAAGTAGCTTGTCAATAAACCTACGAATCCTTAACCTGTAAACAGCTTGTCAATAAAGCTTCGGATGCTTAACCTGTAAATAGCTTGTCAATAAATCTAGGCATCCTTAACCTTTAAATAGCTTGTCAATGAAGCTACAAATCCTTAACCTGAAAATAGCTTGTCAATAAACTTAGGAATTCTTAACCTGTAAATAGCTTGTCAAAAAAGTTAGGGATCCTTAACCTGTAAATAGCTTGTCAATAAAGCAAAGTATCCTTAACTTGCAAACAGCTTGTAAATATAGAATGGAATCAATACATGTAAATAGTTTGCCAATAAAGCTAGGAATCCTTAACTTGTAAATAGCTTGACAAAAAACCTAGGGATACTTAACATGTAAAAAGTATGTCAATAAAGATTGGGATCCTTAACTTGTAAATAGTTTGTCAAAAAAATTAGGGATCCTTAAACTGTAAATAGCTTGTCAAAGAAGCTAGGAATCCTTAACTTGTAATTAGCTTGTCAATAAAGCTAGGGATCCTTAACTTGTAAATAGTTTGTCAATGAAGTTAAGGATCCTTAACCTGTAAATACCTTGTCACTAATATTAGGGATCCCTAACTTATAAATTGTTTCTCAATAAAGATAAGGATCCTTTATCTGTAAATAGCTGGTCAACAAAGGAATCCATAACCTTTAAATAGCATGTCAATAAAGCTAGGACTCCTTAACCTGTAAATAGTTTGACAATAAAGCTAGGAATGTTTAACCTGTAAATAGCTTGTCAATAAAGCTAGGAATCCTTAACCTGTAAATAGCTTGTCAATAAAGCCATTAATCCTTAACTGGTAATGAAGCTTGTCATAAGCTTGGGAATCCTTAACCTGTAAATACCTTGTTCCAAATAAAAATATATAAATCCTTAAACTGTAAATAGTCTGTCAGTAAAGATAGGAATCCTTAACTTATTAATAGCTTGTCAATAAAGCTAGGGATCCGTAACCTGTAAATAGCTTGTCAATAAAGCTAGGAATCCTTAACCTGTAAATAGCTAGTCAATAATGCAAGAAGTCTTAACTAGTAAATAGCTATAAATCAAACTAGGGACCTTAACCTCTAAATAGCTTCTCGATCAAGCTAGTTATCCTAAACCTCTAAATAGTTTGTCAACAAAGCAAGAGATCCTTAACCTGTAAATAGCTTGTCAATAAAGCAAGGATTACTTCACTTTTAAATATTTTGTCAATAAAGCTAGGGATCCTTAACCGATAAATAGTAGTACAATAAATCTAGGGTCCTTACCAGGTAAATACCCTAGCCAATGAATCTTCTAGGAATCGCTACCTGTAAATAGCTTGACATAAAGCTTGGGATCCTTTAACCTGTAAATACTTCTCAATAAAGCTAGGAATCCTTAAAATGGAAATGGGTTGTCAATAAAGCTAGGAATCCTTAACTTGCAAATAGCTTGTCAATAAGTTTAGGGATTCTTAACCGTTAAATAGCTTGTCAATAAAGCTAGGAATCCTTAACCTGTAAATATCTTGCCATAAAGCTGAGCCTCCTTAACCTTGAAAAGATTGTCAATAAAGCTAAGAATCCCTAACCCGTACATATCTTGTCATAAAAGCTAGGGGATCCTTAAACCTGTAATATTGCTTGCCAGTAAAGCCTAGGAATCCCTATCCTTGCATAAGACTTGTCAATAACTATGGATTCTTAACCGTAAATAGCTTTGTTCGGATAAAGCAGAATCCTTAACCTGTAGTAGTAAGTCAAATAAATCTAGGAATACTTAATCTTAAAACGACAGACTCTCCTTTCAATATAGGAAGGACTCCTTAAACTGTAAAAAAGCGTGTCATCAAAACCGTAACAGCTCCTTAAACTTCAAATGCTTGTCGGTAAAGCTAGGAATCTTTACCCTGAAAAGTAGCTTGTCAATAAAGCTAGGGAATCCTTAAACCTAAAAATAACTTTTCAACAAAGTTAAGGTAACCTTATCCCTTTACATAGCTTGCAATAAAGCTTGTCATCATTAACCTGTTAATATCCTCCCAGCTATGTCAATAATTGCTAGGATACTTAACCTGGAAATGGTTTGTCAATAATGCCTAGGAATCTTTAACTTTAAATGGCTTGTCAATAAATTCTTAGGATCCTACAACTAGAGTAAACAGCTTTCAATAAAGCTCGAATCCTTAACCTGTAAATACTTGTCAATAAAGCAAGAATTTCTTGAACCTGTAATAGTTGTCAATTAAGTCGCGAGATCCTTAAACCTGTAAATTACCCAGTCAATAATGCCAGATCCCTCCTACCCTGTAACAAGCTTATCAGTAAAGCTAGGAATCCTTAACCTGTAAACAGTTTTGTCTCCAATAAACTAACGAATCTCCTTAACCCGTACATATGCCTTCCAGTAAAGCTAAGGAATCCTTAACTTGTAAATAGCTTTGTAAATGAAATAGGAAATCCTTAACCTTTTTGGGGTAAGTACTTGTCAATAACCTAGGCATCCTTTACCTTATAAAAAGTATGTCAATAAACTAGAGTATTCCTTAACCTGTAAAAGCTTGTCAATAAAGCAAGGCATACATTACCGGTAAATTCCCTTCTCTCAACAAAGCTAGAATCTTAATCCTGGAAATAGCTTGTCATTAAAGGTAAGGGATCCATTAAGCCTGCAAATAACTTGTCTAATAATTCCTAGGGATCAATTAACCTGTAAATTAGCTTTCAATAAAGCTAAGAACCCTTAACTTGTAAGCAGTATTTCATATAGCTAGTGAATCCTTAACCTGTAACTAGTTATCTCAATAAAGCGACCAATCCTTTAACTTATAAACAGCTTGCAAAAAAGGGGGGCGAGAGATCCTTAACCTGAGCATTGTTTTTGTCATAAAGCTTGGGATCATTCAATTGTCAATATTCTTGTTCAATAAAGCTAAAGGATCCTAAGCGGTAAAAAAGCTGTCAACAAATGCCCAAGGGATCCTTAACCTTTAAAACAGATTGTCAATAAAGACAAAGTATCCGTGACTTGTAAAACAACAACTTGCCCAATATTGCTTTGAATCATTAACCTTGTACTAGGTTTTTCAATAAAGCTAGGAATCTTACAACTCTGTAAAACACTTGTCAAATAAACTAGGGATCCTAACCCGTGTAAAAGTATGACCATAAAGCTAGGGAGCCTTTTCTTTGTAAATATATTTGTCAATAAAGCTAGATCCTTAACCTCTATACCCTTGTCAATAATCTGAGATCCTTAAACACCCTGTAAATAGTTTGTCATATAAGCTGGGAACCATAACCTTTAAATAGCTTATCATTAAAGCTCCGGGATCCTTAACCTGTAAATAGTTTGCCAATGGAGAAAGAGATCCTTAACCTGTAAATAGCTTGTTACTAAGGTTAGTGATCCTTTAACTTATAAATATGTGTCAAATAATTTAGGATCCTTATCTTAAATAGCTGGACCAATGAAGTTTGGGACCTTTAACCTTTAAATTAGCTTGAGTCAACTAAAGCTAGGAATTGCTTCACGTGTGAAAATACTTGTCAATGAGGTTGGAAATCTTAACCTGTAAATTGCTTGTCAATAAAGCTAGGATCCTTAAACGATTGTAAATAAGCTTGTCAAAGACGCTAGGATTCCTTAACCTGTAAATAGCTTGTCAATAAAGCAAGAAAACCTTAACCTGCAAATAGTTTATCAGTAAAGCTAAGAATCCTTAACTCATTAATTGCTTGTCAATAAAGCTAGGGATCCTTAACCTGTAAATAGATTGTCAATAAATCTAGAGATCCTTAACCTGTAAATAGCTTCTCAATAATGCTAGGAGTCCTTAACCTGTGAATAGCCTGCCAATAAAGCTACTAATCCTTAACCTTTAAATAGCTTGTCAGTAAAGTTAGGAATCCTTAACCTACAATTAACTTGTCAATAAAGCTATTAATCCTTAACCTGTAAATATCTTCTCAATAAAGCTAGGAATCTCTAACTTTTAAATAGCTTGTCAATAAAGCCAGGAATCCTTAAGTTGTAAATACCTTGTCAATAAAGCTAGGAGCCCTTAACTTGTAAATAGTTGTCAATAAAACTCGAGATTCATAACCATTAAATAGCTTCTCAAACATGCTAGGGACCCTTAACCTGTAAATAGTTTGTCAAAAAAGCTAGAGATCCTTAACCTGTAAATAGCTTGTCAATGAAGCTTGGGATACTTCACCTGTAAATAATTTGTCAATGAAGTTAGGGATCCTAAACCTGAAAATAGCTGTCACTAATTTAGGGATCGTAACTACAATAGTTTGTCAATAAAGGTTATGGATTCCTTAACCAGTAATGACTGATAAATAAAGTTAGTGATCAATTCTAACCTTCAACTTGCTTGTCATGAATCAGGAATCCTTATCCTGTAATACTTGTCAAAAAACGTTAGGTATCCGTCACCTTAAATAACTAGTCAATAAAGCTAGGGATCCTTAACCTGTAAATAGCTTGTCAATAAGGCTTGGGATACTTAACCTGTAAATAGCTTGTCAATAAAGCTAGGAATCTTTAACCTGGAAATTTTTTGTCAAAAAAGCTACGAATCCTTAACATGTAAATAGCTTGTCAATGAAGCTAGGAATCATTAACTTGCAAAGAGCTTGTCAATACAGCTAGGAATTCTTAACCTATAAACAGCTTGTCAAAAAAGCCTGGAATCTTTATCCTGTAAATAGCTTGTCAATAAAGATAGAATCTGTCATAAAGCAAAGTATCCATACCTTGTATACAGGCTTGTCAATATAGCTTGGAATCATTACCGCAAATAGTTTGTGAATAAAGCGAGGATCATATAACTTGTAAATAGCTTGTCAACAAACCTCAGATCCTAAAATCTGTAAATAGAATGGCTATACAGCTAGGGTATCCCATAACATGTAAAATAGATCTTTGTCAAAAAAACTAGGATCCCTAACCAGTAAATACTTGTCAAACAAGCTAGATCCTAATTGTAAAAAAAATAGCTTGTCAAAAAAGCTAGGAATCCTTATACGTAAATAGTTTCTATCCAATATAGCAAGGTATCCCATAAACCTTTAAAATAGCTTGCCAATAAAGCTCCCAGATCCTTAAACCTGTAAATAGTTGTTCATGAAGTTAAGGATCCGTAACGTGTAAATACCTTGTCAATAAAGCTCGTGAACCTTCACCTCTAAAGATAGTTTATCAATGAAGTAAGGGATCCTTAACCTGTAAATAGCTTGCAATAATGTTAGGAATCCTAACTTGCAAATAGCTTTGTCACTAAGTTTAGGGAATCTTAACCGTTAAATACATGCTGTGTCAAAAAGGCTAGGGCTCCTTAACCTGTGATAGATTGTCATAAAGCTAAGGATCCCTAACCTGTAAATTCAATGTCAATAAAGCCTAGGGTCCTTTACCTGTAAGTAGTATGTCCAATCAAGCTAGGAATACTTAAACTGTAAAGACTTTTCAATAGAGAAGACTCCGTTAACTGTAAATAGCTTGTCCACTTAACCTACAGATCCTTAATCTTCAAATTGGCATGTGCGGTAAAGCTAGAATCTTTAACCTGTAAGTAGCTTGTCATCTAAAGCTAGGGATCCTTAACCTATAAATACCTTTTCAACAAAGCTAGGATCCTTACCCTTACAAAGCTATGTCAATAAAGCTTGTAATCATTAACCTATTATACGCTTTCCTATAATGCTAGGGATACTTAACATTGAAATGGTTGTCAATAAAGCTAGAATACTTAAAACACTTGTAAAGGCCTTGTCAATAAATCTTAGGATCCTAAACTAGTAAACACTTTCATAAGCCTATGAATCCTTAACATGTAAGATAGCTTGTCAATAAAGCTAGGAATTCTTAACCTGTAAATAGCTTGTCAATAAGTCGAGAGATCCTACCTGTAAATACCGACTGTCAATAAATCTAGATCCCTACCCTGTACATCAGCTTATACAATAAAGCTAGGAATCCTTAACCTGTATTGAAACATTGGTCAATAAAGCTAGGAATCCTAACCCGTAAATAGCTTGCAAGTAAAAAAGAAAAAAAAAATATCAATAAAAGCTAGGAATCTCTAACCTAAATAGTTTGTCAAAAAAGAAAGGATCCATAACCCTTAAATAGCCTTGTCAAAAAAGCTCGGATCCCTAACATGTCTAAATAGTTATCTGGGGGTGCACACGAAAGTGGGGGGAAGTTAGGCCAATCATTAACCTGCTAATCATTAACCTGGAACAGGTTGTCATAAAGCTCGGAATCCTTAACTTGTAAATAGCTTTGACGATAAAATTAGGGTCCTTAACCTTTCTACCTAGCTTTGTCAATATGAAGCGAGGAATCCTTACCGCTGTAAATAGATTCCAATAAATTTAGGAATTTTTAGAGCCTGTAAATAGCGTAGACAATAAAGGCTATGGATCCTTAACATGTAAATATTTTGTCAAAAGCTTGGGATCCTCACCTGTAAATACTGTCAATAATAGCTAGAAATCTTAACTTGTAAATAGCTTGTCCAATAAAACTAGGGATCCTTAATGTGTAATATTGTCACTAAAGCGAGGGATTCATAACCTTTAAGTAGCTTATCAATAAAGCTAAGGAACCTCTCCTGTAAAATAATTTGTCAATAAATTAGGGATCCATAATCTGTCATAGCTGGTCAATAAAGTTAAGGGATCCTTTAACCTTTAATAGCTTGTCCCATAAGCTAGGATCCTTAACCTGGAACTAGGTTGTCAATAAAGCTAGGAGGAAACCTTAACTTGTAAATAGCTTGAACGATAAAATTAGGGTCCGTAACCTTACATAGCTTTTTCAATCAAGCTCGGGAATCCTTAACCTATAAATATTTTGTCAATAAATTAGGATTTTATTAGCCTTAAATAGTATTCAATAAATCTAGGGATCCTAACTTGTAAATATTTTTGTCAAAAAACGAGGGATCCTCAACCTACTAAATAATCTTTGTCAAAAAAGCTAGGAATCATCTTAAATTGTAATAGCTTGTCAATAAAACTAGGGGACCTTAACCGGTAAATAGTTTTCACTAAAGACTAGGGATTCATGACCTTTAAGTAGCTTATCAAAAAACTCAGGATCCCTCTCCTGTATAATAAGTCTTGGCGTGTCCAAATCAGACTTGTCTGGGTCCATACTCTGTAAATATCTGGTCTAATAAAGTTAGGGATCCTAAATCCTTTAAATGCTTTGACAATAAAAGTAAGAAATCCATAACCTGTAAATAGCTTGTCAATAAACAGGAATACCAAAACCAGCAAATAGCTTATCAAAAGCTCTAGAATCCTTAGCCTGCAAATAGCTGTAAATTAAAGATGGCAAAGTCTTAACATTTAAATAGTTTCAGTAAAGCTAGAATCATAAACTATTAATAGCTTTCAATAAGCCTAGGAATTCTTAAACCCGTAAGTAAGTTGATCAACAAATCTACGGATTCTTAACCTGTAAATACTGAGTAAAATAAAGTTAGGAAATCTTCTTAAACTTTAAACTGTCTTGTCAATAAAACTAGTGAATCCTCTAAACCTGTTAAATTAGCCTATTTTGTCCAATCAAGTTAGGATCCTTAACCTGTAAATAACTTGTGAATAATAAAGCTATTAATCTTAACCTTAAATACTCGCTCAATAAAAGACTCGAAATTCCTCTAGCCTGTAAACAGATGGTCTCAACTAAAGCGCATTGGATGCTTAACCTGCCAAAAAGCTTGTCACTAAGCTATGAAACCTTAACCTGGAAATAGGATTCAATAAAACTAGGAACATTAACTTGTAAATA
>NC_069405.1:1136961-1225473 GCF_026875155.1 Cherax quadricarinatus
TTTTCCCCAATGCCATGAGCTCCCCCTTTCTTTAACTCTATGGTGGGGAAAACCTACAAAAGCCTACCAAATCAAGTAAAAATATAAAATTCTTTATTTGGTCACCCCTAAAACTTTACTGAAAAAAGTTAATAAATTAGTTAGACAAGCCCGGGCCCTCTTGTAATCCTCTGAGTATCTTTAATAAAGCTATCTTTCGGATGGCTTTTAAATCTCAGTTAATTGACTTAGAAATTTGCCTCAATTGGGGTGGGCTTATTGGGGGTAATTTGCCGGAAAAAGATTTGTCCCCTTTTTTAAAAAAAAGAGTTACATTAGCCATCTTCCCATTCGACACACACCTGTTTAAAAGATAAATTAAAAATATTATTTAATGGTTCACGGTCCATTTTGCATTCCTTAAGAAATTGAAAAAACCTCTAAACCCGGCGACTTTTTTTTGCTTCAGTCGTCTATCGTTAAAACCCAATTCATAGTGACTGTGATGTTACAAATTTACTTCTTCAGCCCACTGAAAAAATTAATTTACTGGAATTTTGTTATGCCCCTTTCCCTGTAAAAATGAAGAAAATAATTTTTTAAAACAAGAAATTTCATTCTCTTTGTCATAAGGTGCCCGTTTTTTTTAAAGGGGGGACCTACTTATCTTAACTTTTGTTTATAGACCTGAAAAAACTTTTGGGTTAGTTTTAAAAACCCCTGCAATTTTTAATTAACCCCTTTTTTAGCTTTTTTTTACCCCCTTTTTTTAATGTCCCTTTTAAATGTAAATATACGATTAAAAGATGACCCTCACCTTTTTTGATACCCAAAAAATTCCTTTTTTTATGCCCTAGTAGTTTTGAGCCTTTTATTCATCCTTTTTTGGGTATTCTATTTGATCAAATTTTTTTTTTAAGGGGGAAAAAACGCTTTTTGAGCAGCATGTATAGTGTCAAAAAACTGTCATTTTGATAGTCTCTTCGTTATCCCAGTAAACAGATTAAGTGTTCTCTAAGCCCATCGAAAACTGTAACAAAAAATTGGATTTTACGATTACGCTCTATCGTTTTCCTTTCAATGCAATGTAATGATTTGGGGGGCCCCCCACCCAGTTCCTCGAAATTTCTAATTATAACAAGGATTCATTGTTTGCCAAACAAGCAAGCGGTTATTTCCCCTTGTGGGTTTTCGTCCAAATGCTTCAAAAAAAACCCTGAAATATTCAAGAAGTCGTATATTTCTAAATTCCCAGTCAAAAAATTCCAACAAAAGATTAAAATTAAAGTCTCCTGAATTACTACATTTTTTTTCGGCCCCTTTTGGCCCTTAAAAATTTTCCCCCCAAAGTGTTTCCCTTGGTCCCCATCTAATTTTTGGGGGGGGGTTTTTCACTCCCAAAACAGTTTTTCTGCCCCCCTGAAAATTTATCCAAACAACCCGTTGTTTACTTCGACTTTTAAACCCGTTTTTATGAACGTTCAACGATCCGGACTACAAAACCACCCCCCCACCCCCCCCTCCCAAACTTCTAATCTTCTTGGAAAAAATTTAAAACCCCGAATTGACATTCCGCATGCTGCCCCACTTTTTTAATTAAAACCACGTCCGTTAAGGCAAAAAACTCAAAGTTACCTCACTAGCAACTAATCTCAACCGTCCCTTTATTCCTAGCATTGGCAAATTAGCATAAAAAACATTGAAGACTTCCCTTTTTTCTTTACCCCTTTCCCGCTCATTTTATTTTCTACTAAAACCCATTACTATCCTTATCACCCAAAGGGCCCGGGTTTTTAATATCTATCTCGTTCTATTTTTACTGTTCCCCTAAAATGTAAATTAACACGGGACTTCACGTTTTCCTGCCAAAACCCATACCATAACTATTCCTAGTTTTAAAACCTAATGCTCCCCCCACTGCAGTTGCCAGTGCTCCCACCCCCCACCTAGATAAAAGGAACCCCATCCCTAGCATACATGTCATTTTCCCAAAAGAGGGCCCCGTTTTCAATGAATGTTACCGCATTTTTTTACAGTTTTGGCCCAACCAGCAATTACACCAATTTCCCCGGAAAAACCTTCATTTCCAAAACCCCTCCTTGGCAAAATACCAACTGAGAGGGTTCCACCTGTACTTCTAATTACTTTCTATGCGACCTATACCTGCTAATCAGGTCCTCACTCTACGTCCTGCCAAATTCGTTTGCCCTCCCAGCACTGAGAGATAATAGGATTGCTCCCATTACCTCTATGATGTCATCCAGACGGCTAACTATATCCTCCCTCCCAAGCCCCAGGAAAGCAATACCTCGTCTCTAATCCTGTCCTTCAAGGCAGGGAACGCCCTATCCATATACCTAATCTGGTATCCAACAACAACAATATTTTAACTTCCTAATGTCTTTCGTCGTGTCGTTCCAGTAGTCGACTCACATTGTCGGGTAAAGCACTGGAATGATTGGGATGTTTCCACAACAGTTTCCACGGCAAGGTCTCTTTCTTCTTCATCGTTTCTCTTTTCCATTCGTCTTCTTGATCGTCAACGTCTATTCCCTGGATGTCAGCCACTGACAGTTTCTTCTTGGTCCTGTGGACTCATAACGGAGGACTACTCAGAATCTTTTTGTTTTCCTCGGTCAGTCGCTGAATTTCCATATTCGCCAACCTCAATTCTTCTTTAAGCTGTTGGTAAAGTTGCTCGATGGAGGGCATCTTGCTTCAATTCTTCTGAGAGCGCGCAAAAAGGTCTTCGGCAGAGCCAAGTTCCCGTCAAACACCTTATGTTGCAAGCTCAATGAATGCGGCCGTCAAATAACTGAGGCCAACAGACTCGGTGAGCTGCGGTGAGCGCTTCTTCTAAAATCAGTAGAAGTCAGTAGAATACTCTCCACTGCCAGTAGATGTGTACCATTAGGTGTTCTGGTAAATACTGCTTTGATTGACGATACCGTGAGGTGATTCAGGTACTATTGCTGCTAAGTGCCGCTCATAGTCACACAATGGGGTTTGATGTCATACCTGTTGGTACTGCGTTTCGGCAGGTTAACACTTAACCACTGTTTGGTAGGGGGCCGCACAAACACCACACCCACAATAGGAACGAAAACAAAAATTCAATTTAATATACATCCCGAACCGTTCATCCCGGATAAGATCATCCCAGAAATATGCTCGATAATCATTAAAACCATTAACCACTAGTTTTGTAGGGGGGGACGCAACACAAACCCACAAAACAAAAACACCAAAAAACAAACAAACAAAACACACAATAAACAAACAAACAATCACACAAACACAATACAAACACAATAATACAACAAACTACACACAAACAAGACACAAGCACAAACAAAACAGACATAAAAACAAAAACAAACAAACACACAAAACGCACGCAAAACAAGCACCAAACAAACACACAAAACAATGAACACACAAAAAAAGACAGGAAACAAACACACAAACAAACACAGGAAACTAACAAAACACACAACACACTAAGAAAGCCTAACACTATAAACCAACAGACACACAAACACACAATCAAAGACAGATATTAAACACACAAACAAACACACCAAACAACTACAAAAGACAAGCAAACACATAAAACCAACAAACCACACAAAAAAAAACACACAAACAAAGACAGATATATAACACACAACAAACCAACCACAAACAAAGGCACAAACATACATACAAACAAACAACAAATTCCTGCACAACCTACAATAAACATCAACATTTATTGTTAATTAAAAACACGATTTAATTTTGCTTTTCCGGGTATTTGATTTAATATATAAAAAAAATATAAATTTTTGACTTTTCTCTAGAAAAAAAAAAATCTTTAGCTGCACGAATCACGATTTGCATCAACGAAAGAAAAATTCGTTGTGGTGGGAAGGAGAGAGAGGGGAGAGAGATTAGTTGAGAGCGAGAGAGAGAAGAGAGATGGAGAAGAGAGGGAGAGAGCAGAGAGAAGAGGAGAGGAGGAGAAGCGAGAGAGAGAAAGAGAGAGAGATAATGCTTACATGTTTGTTTACACCTGATTTATTTCTGTTTATTCTTACTTGTTGATGCATTAGGATGATGATAGATTTTGAGAGAGACGAAGTAAGGGCTTGATTCTCTATCTCTCTATTTTACACGGAGGTTTGACAAGGTTAGGTTAAGGATCATTAGCTAATTCACAGGTTAAGGATTTTAGCTTTATTGATAAGTTTTAGAGGATTAAGGATTACCTAGCTTTGTGAATAAAGCTAATTACAGTTTAAGGATTCTAGCTTTGTTTGACAAGTATTAACAGGTTAATGGATTCAATTTACTCATAGACAAGCTATTTTAGGTTTTTAAGGATGCCAGCTTTACTGACAAAGCGATTTTACAGGCTATGGTCGTGGTATACTGAAAAGTACTTACAGGGTTAAGAGTTCTAGTCTAATGAAAAGCTATTTACAGGTCCTAAGATTCTAGGCTTTAGTGGAAGCCTTATGTACAGGTTAAGGGATTACTAGCTTTATTGAATCGCTATTTACACGGTTAAGGATCCTCGATTATTGACAAGCTATTTACAGGTTATGGTTCTAGGTTTTATTGAATAACTATTTACAGGTAAGGATTCACTTGCTTTATTGACAAGCTATTTACAAAGTTAAGGATCCATGATTTATTAACAAGCTATTTCCAGAGTTACGGATTTCATAGCTTTATTGACAACCTTTTCCAGAGTTAAGGATTCCTAGCATTATTGGACAAGCATTTATTTTACAGGTTTAGGATCCCTTGCTCATTGACAAGCCATTTTACAGGGTTATAAATTCCTAGCTTTATTGACAAGGCTATTTACAGGTTAAAGATTCCGGGCTTTTATTTGACAAGCTATTTACAGGTTAGGTATCCATACGTTCTTGACAAGCTATTTACTGGGTTAAGGATTCGTAGCTTCTGGACAAGCTATCTACAAGTTATTAAGGTTTAAATGCTTTATTGGACAAATATTTACTGGTTAAGGATTCTAGCTTTATTGACAAATCTATTGTACAGTTAAGGATCCCTCGCTTTATTGGACAAGCAAACTCAATTTTTTATTTTATTTACAGGTTAAGGATTCCTAGCTTCATTGTAACAAGTATTTAACGGTTAAGATCCTTTGCTTATTGATCAAGTTATTTAAAGTCAAGGATTAGTAGACTTTATTCACAACTTCATTTTCAGGTAAAGGATATTAGCGTTATTGTCCAAGCAATTTTACAGGTTAAGGATTCCTAGCTTCAATGTCAAGCTATTTACCGGGGGTAAGGACCCCTTGATTTATTGGACATAATATTACAGGTTAAGTTCCTAGCTTTATGAAGCTATTAAAACAGTTAAGAATTCCTAGCTTTATGACAAAACTATTTACAAGTCAAGGGATTCCTGCTTTATACAAGGTTGTTTGCAAGTTAGGAATTTTTAGTTTATTGACAGTTTACAGGGTAAGATCTTAGCTTTAGTTGACACGATATTTACAGGTTATGGGCCCTTGCTTTATTGAAAAGTATTGAACAGGTTAAGGATTCCTAGCTTCCGCCAATGACAAGATAATTTACCGTTATGGACCCCTAGATTTATTGACATAATATTTACAGGTTAAGGATCCCTAGCTGTATTGACAGCTATTAAAAAGTTAAGAAAATTCTTTGCTTTATTGACAAACTATTTTCAATGTCAAGGTTCCTAGCTCTTTATTGACAAAAGTTGTTTAAATTTAAGATTTTTAACTTTTTGACAAGCTATTTACAGGTTAAGGGATTCCTTAGCTTTTATTGACAAGCTATTGTACAGGGTTAAGGGCAAAGGCCCCTAGCTTTATTGAAAAGTATTGACGGTTTAGGTTCCTGCTTGATGAAAAGCTTTTACAGGTTAAGGATTTCTAGCTTTATGGAAATACTTTTTACAGTTAAGTTATTAGCTCCCTTGTATACTGTTTAAGGTAAATGATTCCTAGCTTTATTGACAAAAGCTATTTACAGGTTAAGGACTTCCTAGCTTTTATTGACAAAACTATTTACAAAGGATAAGGATTTCCTTGCTTATGACGAGTATTTTCAGGTTTAATCTATTCCTACTTTATTGGACAAGCTATTATCAGGTTTATGGATTCTCGCATTTTTGACAACGTATTAAAACGGTTAAGGCTCCTCGGATGTATTGACAAGCTATTTACAGGTTAGATTCATAGCTTGATTGACAAGCTATTTAAAGAACATATGAACTAGGGTGGAGAACACTGCAGAAGGCAACTGGCCCATGCGTGGCAGGTCCTTATTAAAACGAACTACTACCTAAAGCTTCCCAAGAATAACTCCCGTACAATTGACACAATCAAAACTGCCCCTCACACTCATGGCGAGTTTAGCGCTATAGAGGAAGTGTAGAACAAATTGAAGGACCACCGAAGATCAAAATGTAGCTATTTAAGTTATGCATTCTAGCTACATTGACTAGTATTTACCGGTTCAAGGATTCTTTGTTTATTGACATAGCTATTGATAGGTAAAGGACTCCTTGTTTTTTGACAAACCTTACCATGCTAAGGTTTCTTAGCTTTATTGACATCGTTATTTACAGGGTGTAAGGATCCCACGCTTTATTGAAAGCTATTTACAGGATAAGGATACCTAGCTTTGTTGAAAAGCTATTTACAGGTTAAGGATTCCTAGCTTTATTGAAAAGCTATTTACAGGTTAAGGATAAATAGCTTAATCTACAAGCTGTTTATGTGTTAAGGATTCCTAGCTTTACTGACAAGCAATTTAAAGGTTAAGGGTCCGTAGGTTTACTGACAAGCTATTTACAGGTTAAGGAGTCCTAGCTCTTTTGAAAAGCTATTTAGCGGTTAAGGATTCCTAGCTTAATTGGCAAGCTATTTCCTGGTTAAGGATCCCTAGATTATTGACAAGCTATTTACAGATTATAGATCCATCGATTTATTGACAAGCTATTTACAGTTTAAGGAATCCTAGGTTTATTGACATACTATTTACAGGTTAAGGACTCCTAGCTTCATTGACAAGTTATTTACAGGATAAGGATCCCTAGATCTATTGACAAGCTATTTACAGGTTAAGGATTCGTAGCTTTATTGGCAACCTATTTCCAAATTAAGGATTCCTAGCTTCATTTACAACCTTTTCACAGGTTAAGGATCCCTAGCTTTATTGACAAGCTTCTTACAGGTTAAGAATTTCTAGATTTTACTAGACAAGTATTTTACTGGTTAAGGATTCTTGCTGTATGACAAGCGATTCAGGTTAGGATTACTTGCATTACTGTCACAGCTATTTACTGTTAAGGATTCCTAGCTTTATTGACAAAACTATTACAGGTTTTAGGATTCCTAGCTTTATTGACAAGCTATTTACAGGTTAAGGATAAATAGCTTAATTGACAAGCTATTTACAGCATAAGGATTCCTAGCTTTACTGACAAGCAATTTAAAGGTTAAGGATCAGTAGGTTTACTGACAAGCTATTTACAGGTTAAGGAGTCCTAGCTCTTTTGAAAAGCTATTTAGAGGTTAAGGATTCCTAGATTTATTGACAAGCTATTTCAAGGTTAAGGATCCCTAGATTATTGACAAGCTATTTACAGGTTAAGGATCCCTCGATTATTGACAAGCTATTTACAGTTTAAGGATCCAAGGTTTATTGACATACTATTTACAGGTTAAGGATCCCTCGATTATTGACAAGCTATTTACAGTTTAAGGATTCAAGGTTTTATTGAATATATTTAAGGTTTAAGGATTACTAGGCTTATTGACAAGCTATTTGCAAGTTAAGTATTTCTAACTTTACTGACAAGCTGTTTGCAGGTTAAGGGTTCCTATTTTTATTGACAAGCTAGATACAGGTTAAGGATTCCTGATTTTACTGACAAGCTATTTGCAGGTTAAGGATTCCTAGCATAATTGACAATTAATTTAACAGGTTAAGGATCCCTCGATTTATTGAACAAAACGTATTTCAGGTTAAGGATTCCTGCTTCATTGAAAAGCGATTATTCGAGTAAGCGATTCCTAGATTATTGACAGGTATTTTACAAGTTAAGGATTTAGCTTTATTGAAACCATTTCCACAAAAGGATTCACTAACTTTATTGACAAGCTATTTACAGGATAGGATTCAGGCCTTTTTTGACAAGCTGTTTTATAGGTAAGAATTCCTAGCTGTATGACAAGATCTTACAGTTAATGATTACTAGCTTCATTGACATGCTATTTTACCGGTTAAGGTGCCTAAACTGATTGAAAGCTATTGACATGTTAAGGATTCGTAGCTTTTTTGACAAACAATTTCAGGTTTAATGATTCTAGCTTTATTGACAAGCTATTTACAGGTTAAGTATCCAAGCCTTATTGACAAGCTATTTACAGGATTAAGGATCCCTTAGCTTACTTGACTAGTTTATTTACAGGTTAAGGATCCCTTACTTTGTTGACAAGATTTTACAGGTTAAAGGATTCATGCAATCATTGACAGGCAATTTGAAGGTTTAACGTCATAACTTTATTTATCAGACATTTCTGGTTAAGGATCCATAATTTATGACAAAACTATTTGTAAGTTATTAAGGAACCCTAATATTTTTGACAAGCTATTTCTCAGGTTAAGGCTCCCTAACTTCATTGACAAAATTAATTACAGGTGAGTATCCAAGCTTCTTGTACAAGCTATTTTACAGGTTAAGGATCTCTAGCTTTTTTGACAATCTATTTACAAGGTTTAAGAGGTCCTAGGCATGTTGAGAAGCTATTTATGTTATGATCTCGAGTTTTATGACAACTATTTACAAGTTAAGGGCTCCAAGCTTTATTGACAAGGTATTTTTCAATTAGGGATTCCGGGCTTTATTGACAGCTATTTAAATGTTAGGGATTCCTAGCTTTATTGAGAAGATTTATAAGGTTAAGGATTAATAGCTTTATTGACAAGTTAATTGTAGGTTAAGGATTCCTAACTTTATGACAAGGCTATTTAAAGGTTAAGGATTAATTAGTAGCTTTATTGGCAAGCAATTCACAGGTTAAGGACTCTAGATTTTTGAGAAGCTATTTTACAGGATAAGGATCTCTAGATTTTATGATAAGCTATTTACAGGTTTGTTAAGGATCCCCTAGCTTTATTGAAAGCAGATTAATGAGTTATGGATGTGAGAGAGTCTACGCAGTCTCTCTAGTACTCATGGATAAACTATTTACAGGGTAAAGGATTTCTTGCTTATTGACAAGCTTTACAGGTTAAGGAATCCTAGCCGTTATTGACAAGCTATTTACAAGTAAGGATTACTCGACTTTATTGAAACGCTATTTACAGGATAAAGATTCAAAACCTTCATTGACAAGCTATTTTCACATTAAGCATTCCTAGCTTTATTGACAAGCTATTTAAAGGTTAAGGATCCCAAACTTCATTGACCAGCTATTTACAGATTAAGGATCCCTAAATTTATTGACAAACTATTTATAAGTTAAGGATCCCTAACATTATTAACAAGCTATTTACAGGTTAAGGATCTCTATCTCCATTGGCAAACTATTTACAGGTTAAGGATCCCGAGCTTTAATGATAAGCTATTTAAAGGTTATGGTTCCCAGCTTTATTGACAAACTATTTACAGGTTAAGGATCCTAGATTTATTGACAAGCTGTATAGAGGTTAAGGATCCCTAGCTTTATTGACAAACTATTTACAAGAAAAGGATCCCTAGCTTTATTGACATACTATTTACAGGTTAAGGATCCCTAGGTTTATTGACAAGTTATTTACAGGTTAACGATTCCTAGCTTTATTGACAAACTATTTACAGGTTAATGATTCAAAGCAATATTGGCAAGCTGTTTACAAGTCAAGGATACTTTGCTTTATTGACAATCTGATTAAAGGTTAAGGATCCCTTGCTTTGTTGACAAGCTTTTTACAGCTTAAGGATCCTTAGCTTTATTGACAAACTATTTACAATTTAATGATCCCAAGCTTTATTGACAAACAATTCACAGGTTAAGGATCTCTAGCTTTTTTGACAAGCTGTTTATAAGTTAAGGATTGTGCATTATTGAGAACTATTTTACAGGATTAAGGAAGGGATTCCTAGCTTTATGACAAATGTTACAAGTTAAGGGTTCTTAGCATTCAATAGACATGCTATTTACAGGTTAATGATCCTAGAATTACTCACAAGTATTTGCAGGTTAAGGATTCCTAACTTTATTGACAAGTATTTCAGGTTAAGGTTTCCTGCTTTGTTGAGAAGGAATATTTACAGGTAATGGTTTGCCTAGCTTTATTGACAAGCTAATTTACACGGTTAAGGATACTAGCTTTTCTGAACCTACTATTTACTGTTAAAGGATTCCTAGGTTTAATTGACAAGCTATTTATGGTTAAGGTTCCTATCTTCATTTTCAAGCTATTTACAAGTTAAGGATTCCTATCTTTACTGGCAAGCTATTTACGGGTTAAGGATTCCTAGCTTTATTGACAAACTGTTTACAGGTTAAGGATTCCTAGCTTTACTGATAAGCTATGTACAGGGTAGGGATTCCTAGCATTATTGACAGGGTATTTACAGGTTAAGGATCTCTCGACTTATTGACAAGCTATTTACAGGTTAAGAATTTCTAGCTTTTTGTACAAGCTATTTACAGGTTAAGGATTCGTAGGTTTATTGACAAGCTGTTTACTAGTTTAGGATCCTAAGATTTATTGACAAGCCATTTACAAGTTAAAGATTCCTAGCTTTATTGACAACCCATTTCCAGGTTAAGTATCCCTAGCATTATTGACAAGCTATTAACAGGTTAATGATTACAAGCTTTATTGTCAATTGCTATGTACAGGAATAAAGGATACCTCTAGCTTTGTTGAAAAGGTATTTATAGGTTAAGGATCCCTAGCTTTATTGACAAGCTACTTACAGGTTAAAGATTCCTAGCTTTACCGACAAGCAATTTGAAGATTAAGGATCTGTAGGTTTAGTGACAAGCTATTTACAGTTTAAGGAGTCCTTCCTCTACTGAAAAGCTCTTTACAGATTAAGTATTCCTAGCTTTATTGACATACTACTTACAGGTTAAGGATTCCTAGCTTTATCGACAAGCTATTTACAGGATAAGAATCCATAGCTTTATTGACAAGCTATATGCAGGATAGGGATTCCTAGCTTTACTGGCAAGCAATTTACAGGTAAAGGATCCCTAGCTTTATTGACAAGATATTTACAGGTTAGGGATTCTTAGCTTTATTGGCAATCTATTCACAGGTTAAGGAGCCCTAGCTTTATTGGCAAGATATTTACAGGTTAAGGATTCCTAGCTTTATTGACAAGCTATTTAACGGTTAAGAATCCCTAAACTTATTGACAAGCTATTTGCAAGTTAAGGATTCCTAGCTTTATTGACAACCCATTTCCATTTTAAGGATTCCTAGCTTTATTGACAAGCTATTTACAGGTTAAGGATCCCAAGCTTTATTGACAAGCTCTTTACAGGCTAGCGATTCCTAGATTCATTGGCAAGGTATTTACCTGTTATGGATCCCTAGATTTATTGACATACTATTTACAGGTTAAGGATCCCTAGCTTTATTGACAAAATATTTAAAAGTGAAGTAATCCTTGCTTTATTGACAAACTATTTACAGGATAAGAATTCCTAGGTTATTGGCAAGCTGTTTACAGATTATGGATCGCTAACTTTATTGACAAGCTATTTACAGGTTAAGGATCTCTTGCTTTGTTGACAAACTATTTAGAGGTTTAGGATAACTAGCTTGATCGAGAAGCTATTTAGAGGTTAAGGATCCCTAGTTTTATGATAAGCTGTTTACTAGTTAAGACGCTAGCATTATTGACTAGATATTTACGGTTAAGGATTCCTAGCTTTATTGACAAGCTATTTACAGGTTAAGGATCCCTAGCTTTATTGACAAGCTATTAATAAGTTAAGGATTCCTATCTTTACTGACAGACTATTTACAGTTTAAGGATTTATAATTTTATTGACAAGGTATTTACAGGTTAAGGATTCCAAGCTTTATTGACAAGCTTATTACCAGTTAAGGATTAATAGCTTTATTGACAAGCTATTTACGGTTAAGGATTTCCTAGCTTTATTGACAAGCTTTTTACGGTTAAACTTCCTATGTTATTGTCAAAACTATTACTGGTTATGGAGTCCTAGTTTATTGACTTGCTATTTAAAGGTTATGGATTCCTTTGTGACCAGCTTTTACTGATAAAGGAATCTTATCTTTATGTGAGGAAACAATTTATAAGGTTTAAGGATCCCTAACATTAGTGACAAGGTATTTACAGGTTAAGGATCCTTAACTTCATTGACAAATTATTTACAAGTTAAGGTTCCCTAGCTTTTATTGACATGCTAAATTACAAGTTAAGGATTCCTAAGTTCTTTGACAAGCATTTATAGTTTAAGGATCCTAAACTTTTTTGACAAACTATTTACAAGTTAAGGATCCCTAGCTTTATTGACATACTTTTTACATGTTAAGTATCCCTAGGTTTTTTGTCAAGCTATTTACAAGTTAGGGATACTAGCTTATGGAAACATTTACATGTATTGATTCCATTCTATATGTACAAGTCTGTTTGCAAGTTAAGGATACTTTGCTTTATTGACAAGCTATTTACAGGTTAAGGATCCCTAGCTTTTTTGACAAGCTATTTACGGTTAAGGATTCGTAGGTTTATTGACAAGCGGGTGTCTTACTTCATGTTAAGGATTCCTACCTTTATTGACAAACTGTTTACAGGTTATGGATCACTAACTTTATTGCCAAGCTTTTTACAGGTTAAGGATTCCTAGCATTATTGACAAGCAATTTAAAGGTTAAAGATCCATAACTTTATTGACCAGATATTTACAGGTTAAGGATTCCTAACTTTATTGACAAATTTTTATAAGTTAAGGATCCCTAACATTATCGATAAGCTATTTACAGGTTAAGGATACCTAACTTCATTGACAAATTATTTGCAGGAGAGGGATCTTGAGCTTATTGACAAGCTATTAGAGGTTAAGGATTTCTTGCTTTATTAACAAACTACTTAAAGGTTTATGATAACTAGCTTGATTGAGAAGCTATTTAGAGGTTAAGGATCCCTAGCTTTTTACACAAGCTATTTACAATTTAAGGATTCCTAGCTTTATTGGCAAGCTATTTATAGGTAAGGATTAATAGCTTTATTGACAAAATCTTTAAAGTTTAAGGGGGGATATCCTTGCTTCATAACACAGAAAAGCCATTTATGTTTAGGATTGTTAGCTTTATTGGACAAGCTATTACAGGTTTAAGGAGTCCTAGCATATTGACAAGCCATTTCAGGATTAAGGATCCCTAGATTTATTTGACAGCTATTTACATGTTAAGGATCCCTTGCTTTATTGACAAGCTATTAATAAGTTAATTATTCCCAGCTTTACTGACAAGCAATTTACAGATTAAGGATTTCTAGCTTTATTGACAAGTCATTTATAGGTTATTGATTCCTAGCTTTATTGACAAGCTAATTACAGGTTAAGGATTCCTAGCTTTATTGACAAGCTAAATACAGGTTGAGCATTCCTAGCTTGTTTGTCAAGCTATTGATAGGTTAAGGATTCCTAGGTTTATTGACAAGCTATTTAAAGGTTAAAAATCCCTGACTATATTGACCAACTATTTACAGATTAAGGATCCCTAATTTTTTTGAGACAATATTTATAAGTTAAGGATCACTGACATTATTGACAAGGTATTTTCAGGTAAAGGATCCTTAACTTCATTGACAAACTATTTACAGGTTAAGGATCCCGAGTTTTATTGACAAGCTATTTTAAGGTTATGGACCCCTAGCTTTATTGGCAAACTTTTTACAGGTTAAGGATTCCTAGCTTTATTGCTAAGCTATTTACAAGTTAAGGATGCCTAGCTTTTTCGACAAGGTATTTACAGGTTAAGGATTCCTAGCATCAGTGACAAGCTATTTACCGGTTAAGGATGCCTAAATTTATTGACAAGCTGTTTATAAGTTAAGGATTCTTAGCTTTATTGACAACCTATTTCCAGGTTCTGGATTTTTTAGCTTTATTGACAAGCTAATTTACAGGTAAGTAACCATGCTTTATTGACAACGTGCTACTTGTTAAGGATTGCTAGGTTTATTCACAAGCTATTTACAGTGCTTAAGGATTCCTAGCATTATTGACAAGCTGTTTAAAGGTTATGGATCGCTAACTTTATTGACAAGGTATTTACAGGCTAAGGATCTCTTGCTTTATTAACAATCTATTTAGAGTTTTATGAAAACTAGCTTGATTGAGAAGCTATTTAGAGGTTAAGGATCCCTAGTTTTATTGATAAGCTATTTACAATTTAAGGACTCCTAGCTTTATTGACTAGCTATTTACAGGTTAATGATTCCTAGCTTTATTGACAAGCTATTTACAATTTAAGGATTCCTAGCTTTATTGGCAAGTTATTTACTGGTTAAGGATTAATAGGTCTATTGACAAGTTATTTAAAGTTTTAGGATCCTTAGCTTTACTAACAAACTATTTACAGGTTAAGGATTCCTAGGTTTATTGACAAGCTATTCACAGGTTAAGGATTAGTAGCCTTATTTACAAGCTATTTACAGGTTAAGAATCACTAGCTTTATTGACAAGCTTTTAATAAGTTAAGGATTCCTAGCTTTACTGACAAACTATTTACAGGTTAAGGATTTCTAGCTTTATTGACAAGCTATTTACAGGTTAAGTATTCCTAGCTTTATTGATAAGCTAATTTCAGGTTAAGGATTCCTAACTTTATTTACAAGCTATTTACAGGTTAAGGATTCCTAGATTTATTGAAAAGCTATTTACAGGTTAAGGATTCCTAGCTTTATTTACAAGCTATTTGAAGTTTAAGGATCCCTAACTATGTTGACCAGCTATTTACAGATAAAGGATCCTTAAGTTTATAGAGAAACTATTTATAAGTTTAGGATCCCTAACATTATTGACAAGGTATTTACACGTTAAGGATCCTTAACTTCATTGACAAACTATTTACAGGTTAAGGATCCTGAGCTTTATTTGCAAGCTATTTAAAGGTTATGGATACCTTGCTTTATTGACAAACTTTTTACGATATAAGGATTCCTAGCTTTATTGACAAGCTATTTACAATTTAAGGATTCCTAGCTTTTTTGACAAGCTTTTTACAGGTTAGGGATCCCTAGTTTTTTTGACAAACTATTTACAAGAAAGGCCCCCAGTTTTATAGCAACTATTTTACAGATTTAGGATCTCGGGTTTTGTTGACAAGCTATTTAAATTTAAAGTTCCCTAGCTTTGTTGAAAAAATTTTGCAGGAAATGTTTCCCAAGTATATTGACAAGCTGTTTACAAGTTAAGGATACTTTGCTTTATTGACAAACTATTTTCAGGTTAAGGATCCCTGGGTTTTTTTGACAATCTGTTTCCAGGTTAAAAATTTCCTTGCATTATTGACAAGATTTACGGGTTTAAGGATTCCTAGTTCATTCAAAAGTATTTACCGGTTAAGGATGCTTAGATTTTTAACAAGCTGTTTACAAGTAAAGGTTTTAGCTTTATTGAAAAAGCTGTTTACGGTTGGGGAAACCCTGGGTTTATTGAAAGCTTTTTTAAGGTTAAGTATCCCTAGCTTTTTTTGAAAAGGGCTGTTTACAGGTTATGATTCACTTACTTTATTGACAAGCTATTTACGGGTTTTTAAGGTTTTTAAGTTTTATTGACAAGAACTTAAAGGTTTTAAAGCCTAACTTTTTTGACAAAATAATTACTGGTTAAGGATTCCCTAACTTTTTTGACAAAATTTAAATTTTTAAGGACCGCTACCATTATCGACAAGCTATTTATGGTTAAGGACCCCCAAACTTCGTTGACAAAAAATTTTTGAGAAAAGGATCCTGAGCTTTATTGACAAGTATTTAAGGTTTAATTTTCTTTTCTTTATTGACAAACTATTTATAGGTTTAGGATCCCTAGCTTGATGATAAGCTTTTTAGGGGGTTAAGGATCCTAGTTTTATTGACAAGGTATTTACAGTTCATTATTCCCCCTTTTTTGGGAAATCATTTCCGGGTTTTAATTTTTAATAGCTTTTTGGGACAAGTTATTTAAAGTTTGGGGATCCCTAGCTTAAACAAGCTTTTTTTAGGGGTTTTAGGATTCCGCTTTTTTGACAAACTATTTACAGGTAATGATTCCAAGCTATATTACAAGCTGTTTAAAATTTTGGATATTTGCTTTATTGACAAGCTATTTACGGTTAAGGATCCTGGTTTATTGAAAAGCAAAAAGGGTTAAGAATTCTAGTTTATTGACGAGTATTTAAGGTTAAGGTTTTGCTAGGTTTATTGACAATTTTTTTTCTTTTGGGGATTCCCTGCTTTATTGACAAGTGTTTACGGTTTGGATAACAATTTTTTTGACAAGCATTTACGGGTTAAAAGGGGGTCCTTGCTTTTTGACAAACTAAGATGTTTAGGATAACTAGTTGTTTGGTGCTTTTTTGAGGTTAAGGCCCCACTTTTTTTGATAACTTTAACGTTAAGGACTCCTGCTTTTTTGACATGCTGTTTCAGGTTATGAAAAATAATTTTTTTGTAGGTATTTACATTTTAAGGGTCTCTTGCTTTTTGACAAACTATTTAGATTTTTTGGGATAACTGTTTTAAATTGAGTTCTTTTTAAGGGTTTTTAAGGATCCCTATTTTTTTTGATAAGTTTTAAAACAAGTTAAGGACTCCTAGCTTCATTGACGGGTCTTTACAGGTTAAGGGTTCCCTAGCTTTTTTAAACAAGCTATTTACAATTTAAGGTTTCCCTTTCTTCATTGGAAGCTTTTTACTGATTAAGAATTTTAATAGCTTTATTGACAATTTTTAAATTTTTAAGGACCCCTGCTTTACAAAAAAGCTATTTCAGGTTAAGGATTCCTGCTTTATTACAAGCTTTTCACGGTTTAAAGGGTTCGTACATTATTGAGAAGCTATTTTAGAGGTTTAAAAATCACAAACTTTATTGACAACTATTAATAATTTTGGTTAGAGTTTTATTGACAAACTTTTTTACAGGTTAAGGTTTTTTAGCTTTACTGACAAGCTATTTACGGCTAAGGGTTCCTAGCTTTATTGACAATAATTACGGGTTTAAAGGGAAATTCGTATCTTATTGAAAAGGGCTTTTACAGGTTAAGGATTCCTAACTTCATTGACAAAGTTTACAGGTTAAGGAACCCGAGCTGTATTGACAGTTTTTAAAGGGTTTGGATCCTTCCCTTTATTGCAAAGTTTTACAGGTTAAGGATTCTTAGCTTTATTGACAAACTATTTAAATTTTAAGGGGATTATAGTTTTTGAAAACATTTATGGTTAAGGATCCCAAATTTTTTGGGACAAACTATTTAAAAATTTTAAGGATCCCTTGCTTTTTTGTCATACTATTTACGGTTTAGGACCCTAGGCTTTTTGGCAAGCTATTTTCGTTCAGGCCCCCTTTTTTATTGACAATTTTACTTTTAAGAATTACTGTCCCATACTGTCAAGCTATTTACATGTTATAGATTCCTAGCTTCATTGACAAGCTATTTACCGGTTAAGGATCCCAAGATTTATTGACACGCTATTTACAAGTTAATATTCTATTTTTATTGCCCATCCTATTTCCAGGTTAAGGATTCATAGCTTTATTGAAAGTTTTTGGCGGGTTTAAGCACCCAAAGTTTTTTTGACAATCTTTTTAAGGGGCCTAAGGATTCCGATCTTTTTTGAAAGCTATTTACAGGTAAGGATTACTAGTTTATTCACAAGCTATTTACGGTTTAAGGACCCTACTTTTTTGACAAGCTTTTTTCAGGTTTAAAGGATTCCTAGCTTTATTGAAAAAGCATTTTTAAAGTTTAAAGATTCGAAACTTTTTTTACCGAATTTACAGGTTAAGGATCCTAGATTTGTTGAAACCTACTTACGGGGTAAGAATTCCAGCTTTATTGAAAGCATTAATAAGTTTAGGATTCCTGTTTTACTGAAAAAATTTTTTTTTAAAAATTTTAAAGGGAATTTCCATCTTTAATTTTTACAAGTATTTGCGGTTAAGGATTCCTAGACTTATTGATAAGCTATTTGCGGGGGTTACGGATTCCTACTTTATTGAAAAGTATTTACAGGTTAAGGATTTCTAACTTTATTGCAAGTTTTTAAGGAAAAGGATCCCTAACTTTATTGCCCAGTATTTACAATTATGGCCCCTAAATTTTTTAAACAAATTATTATACGGAGAGGATCCTGACTTTTTGATAAGCACTTAAAGGTCTAAAATCCCTGCTTTAGTGACAAACTATTTACAGGTTAAGGATCCTATTTTTATGACAACTTTTTACAATTTTAAGGATTCCTAGCTTTTTGAAAAGATATTTAGGGGTTTGAGGACCCTAGTTTTTTGACAACTATTTAAATTTAAAGGGATCCTTAGATTTATTGCTACTTTTTACACCCAAAAAAATTCCTAACTTTATTGACAAAATTTTTTTACGGGGTTAAGGACCCGCTTTTGAAAAGCAATGTAAAGGTTTAAGGCCCCTAGTTTTATGTAAAAAGCTATTTACAAGTTAAGGTTTCCTAGCTTTAGAAACCTAGTTCCAGGTTAAGGATTCCTAGCTTTTTGCAAGATTTAAAAGGTTAAGGACCTAACTTTATGACCAGCTATTTAAGTTATGGATCCCTAAATTTTTTGACAAATTTTTTACAGGAGAGGATCCTTAGTTTTTTTGAAAAATACTTAAAGGTTTTTGAACCCTAGTTTTGTGACAAACTTTTTTACATTTTAAGGTCCCTGTTTTTTGACAAGCTATTTACAATTTAAGGATTCTAGCTTTATTGACAAGCTTTTTAAAGGGTTGAGGATCCCAGTTTTTGACAAACTATTTAAAAGTTAAGGATCCCAGCTTTATTTAATCATTTAAGGCTAAAATTCCTAAATTTATTGACAAACTATTTACGGGTTAAGGTTTCCCTAACTTCATTGACAAGTATGTAAAGGTTTAAAGGGGCCCTAATTTTAGTCAACTATTTACAATTTAAAGGATTCTGCTTTATTGAAACCTATTTTCCGGGTTAATGATTGCCGGTTTTTAATGTTGCTAACTTCTTTTACAAACTTTTACATGTTGGGACCCGGCTTTATTGACAGCATTTAAGGGTTATGACCCCTTTTTTTTTTGAAAAAAACTATTTACAGGTTAAGGATTCCTACCTTTATTGATTTTTTTGATATTTTTCTGGCAAGAATTTTTTTTATTTAAAAGGATTCCTAGCTTTTTTGACAAACTGTTTACAGGTTAAGGATTCTGCTTTACTGTTTAAGTATGTACGGGTGGGGGTTTCTGTTTATTGACAGGGGTATTTAAGGTTAAGGATCTCCGATTATTGCAAGTTTTTTTACAGGTTAAAGAATTCCTAGCTTTTTGAAAGCTTTTTACAGGTTAAGGTTTCGTAGCTTTATTGAAAATGTTTACTAGTTTAAGATCCTAAGTTTTATTGAAACCCTTTTTACAAGTTAAAGATTCCAGCTTTTTGACAACCCTTTTCCAGGTTAAGTACCCTAGCATTTTGACAAGCTTTTAAGGTTAATGTTAAAAGCTTTATTACGCTATGAAACGGGGATAAGGATACCTACTTTGTTGAAAAGGTTTTTTATAGGTTAAGGTCCCTACTTTATTGAAAAGCTACTTACAGGTTAAAGATTCCTAGCTTTACCGACAAGCAATTTGAAGATTAAGGATCTGTAGGTTTAGTGACAAGCTATTTACAGTTTAAGGAGTCCTTTCCCTCTTTTAAAAAAGCTCTTTTCAATTAAGTATTCCTAGCTTTATTGACATACTACTTACAGGTTAAGGATTCCTAGCTTTATCGACAAGCTATTTACAGGTTAAGAATCCATAGCTTTATTGACAAGCATATGCGGGATGGGGTTTCCTATTTATTGGCAAGAATTTACGGGTAAAGGTTTCCCAGCTTTATTGAAAAGATATTTACAGGTGGGGGATTCTTGCTTTTTTGGACAATTATTCTGGGTTTTTAAGGGCCCGTTTTTTGGGCAAGATATTTACAGGTTAAGGTTTCCCCTAGCTTTATTGAAAAGCTATTTAAGGGGTTAAGAACCCAAAAACTTATTGACAGCTATTTGCAAGTTAAGGTTCCCAGCTTTATTGAAAACCCCCATTTCCTTTTTAAGGTTCCAGCTTTTTGACAATTTTTTCAGGTTAAGGACCCCAAAAGCTTTATGACAAGCTCTTTAAGGCTAGCGATTCCTAGATTCTTTGGCAAGGTATTTCCCTTTGGGGATCCCTGATTAATTACATTCT
Source organism: Cherax quadricarinatus (assembly GCF_026875155.1). Lineage (NCBI taxonomy): Eukaryota > Metazoa > Arthropoda > Malacostraca > Decapoda > Parastacidae > Cherax > Cherax quadricarinatus. The sequence continues at coordinate 1,157,382 of NC_069405.1, forward strand.
ATTACGGGTTAAGGACCCCCTAGCTTTTTTGACAAAATATTTAAAAGTGAAGTAATCCTTCCCTTTATTGACAGACTATTTACAGGATAAGAATTCCTAGCATTATTGGCAAGCTGTTTACCAGATTATGGTCGCAAATTTTATTGACAAGTTTTTTACGGTTAAGGATTCTTGCTTTGTTGACAAACTTTTTAGGGGTTTTTGGAAAAACTATTTGACGAGAAGCATTTAGGGGTTTAAAGGACCCCTAGTTTTTTGATAAGCATTTACTATTTTAAACTCCACTTTTTTTTGACTAGCTTTTTACAGGTTAAGGTTTCCCTGTTTTATTGACAAGTATTTTACGGTTAAGGATCCTAGTTTTATTGACAAGGTTTTAAATAAGTAAGGTTTCCCTTCTTTATGACAGACTATTTACAGTTAAGGGTTTTTTAAAATTTTATTGAAAAAGGTATTTACAGTTAAGGTTTCCCAAGCTTTTTTGACAAGTTATTCCCTTTTTAAAGGTTTATAGCTTTATTGACAAGCAAATTACGGTTTTTAAAAGGATTCCAGTTTTTATTGACAAGCTATTTACGGGTTTTTAAAACATTCCTAGTTTTATTGTCAAACAATTTACAGGTTAAAAGGGCCCTTAGCTTTTTGAATGTTTTTTAAAGGTTATGGATTCCTTTGTTGACCCAGTATTTACAGATAAAAGGATCGTTTTTTTTATTGAGAAACCCAATTTTTTATAATTTAAAGGGCCCCTAAAAATTAGTGAAAAAGGGTTAAATTTTACGGTTTAAAGGGGTTTCCTTAACTTCATTGAAAAAAACTATTTAAAAAGGTTAAGGATCCCTGTTTTATTGACAAGCTAATTAAAAAGGAAGGGTTTCCCTTTGCTTCTTTGAAAAGTTTATTTACATTTTTAAAGGACCCCAAATTTTTTTTTGGTCAAAAATATATAAATTTAAAGGACCCCCTAGTTTTATTGAAATACTTTTTACTTTTTAAAAGTACCCCTGGGTTTTTGGGGTTTGGGGGGGGCCTAATTTTTACAAGTTTAAGGATTCCTAGCTTTATTGGAAAACTATTTACATGAAATTGATTCCTTTATATTTCCCAAGTTTGGTTTGCAATTTTAAAGGTACTTTGTTTTAAATTGACAAGCTTTTTACGGGTTTAAAAGGATCCCTAGCTTTTTGGGGGGCTATTTACAAGTTAAGGTTTTCGAAAGGTTTATTGACAAGTTATTTCCCATTTTTAAGGTTTTCCTCCTTTTATTGAAAAAAACTGTTTACGGGTTTTATGGCCCATTTAATTTTTTGGCAAAGCTTTTTACGGGGGGTTAAGGATTCCTAGCTTTTTAGGGGAACAAGAAATTTTTTTAAAGGGTTAAAAGATCCATAACTTTTTTGACCAGTATTTACGGGTTTTAAGTTTTTTCCTAACTTTTTTGGGACAAATTTTTAAAAGTTAAGGACCCCTTAACTTTTATCGACAACCCTTTTTTCGGTTTAAAAGGATACCTAACTTCATTGACAAATTTTTTAAAGGAGGGGGAAATCTTGAGCTTTTTTGACAAGCTATTTAGGGGGGTTGGGGGTTTTTGCTTTTAATTAAACCAAACTTTTTTAAAAGGGTTTTAATGAAAACTAGCTTGATTAGAAGTATTTAGGGGGGTTTAAAGGACCCCCTAGTTTTTTAAACCAAGCTTTTTTACAATTTAAGGTTCCTAGCTTTATTGGCAGCTATTTTAGGGTAAAGGGAATTATAGCTTTATTGAAAAAATTTTTTAAATTTTAAGGACCCTTTAGTTTCCCCAAAAAAACAAGCCTTTTTTAAGGTTAAGGATTGTTAGCTTTTTTGACAAGTTTATTCACGGGGTATGGTTTCCCTGGGCTTTATTGACAAGCCATTTACAGGATAAGGGATTTTTTAGTTTTATTGACAAGCAAATTTACATGTTAAGGATCCCTTTTGTTTTTTAGGGCCCAAGCTATTAAAAAGAAGGGGTTTCCCCAAGCTTTAGGACAAGAAATTTTACGTTTTAAAGGGGTTTTTTCCAAATTTTTAAATTGGACGGGTTTTTGGGTTAAGTTTTGGGGCCTTTTTTGAAAGAAAATTACGGGTTTTTAAAGAATCCCTTCCCTTTATTGACAAGCAATTACGGGTTTTTTAAAAAGCTTTTCCTAGCTTTTTTTTGTAAAAGCTATTAAAGGGTTTTTAAGGTTTTCCTAGGTTTATTGACAAGTTTTTTTAAAAGGGGTTAAAAACCCCGGACTTTAAATTCCCCCAACTTTTTAAACAGTTTTTTAAGGACCCCTAATTTTTTTGGGGACAATATTTATAATTTAAAGGGAAATCATGCATTATTGAAAAGGGGTTATTTTCGGGTTTTAAAAGGACCCTTAAACTTCATTAAACAAACTATTTACGGGTTTTAAGGACCCGGTTTTTAAATTGAAAAAGCTATTTTAAGGTTATGGCCCCCTTTTAGCTTTATTGGAAAAATTTTTTACGGGTTTAAAGGTTTCCCTAGCTTTATTGCTAAGCTATTTAAAAGGTTAAAGGGAAATGCCCTAGCTTTTTCGAAAAAGCTTTTTACAGGTTAAGGATTCCTGCTTCAGTGAAAGTTTTTTTTTCCCGGTTTAAGGAGGGCCTAAATTTTTTGAAAGCTTTTTTTAAAAAGTTAAGGTTTCCCTTTAGCTTTTTTGGGAAAAACCCTATTTCCAGGTTCGGGATTCTTAGCTTTTTTGGGACAAGCTATTTACAGGTAAGTAACTATGCTTTTTGCCCAAGCTCCCAAAGGGTTTAAGGTTGCAAAGGGTTTTTCAAAGGGCTTTTTTCCGTTTAAAGGAAATTTCCTGAAATTTTTGGACAAGCTTTTTAAAAGGTTATGGATGCTCTTTTATTGACAAGGTTTTTTTCAGGTTAAGGTTTCTCTTGCTTTATTAACAATCTATTTAAAAGGTTTTAGGGGAAAACTAGCTTGATTGAAAAAAAGAAATTTAGAGGTTAAGGACCCCTATTTTTTATTGAAAAGCTATTTACTTTTTAAAGGGGACTCCTCCTTTATTGACTAGCTATTTAAAAGGTTTAAATGTTTCCCAAAGCTTTATTGAGAAGCTTTTTACAATTTAAGGTTTTCCTAGTTTTTATTGGCAAGTTTATTTACGGGTTTTAAGGATTAAATAGGTCTATTGACAAGTTTTTTAAAAAGTTTTAGGATTTGCTTTACAAAAAAACTTTTTAAACGGGTTTAAATTTTTCCCTAGGTTTATTGACATGCTATTCACAGGTTAAGGTTTATTTGGGCCCTTTTTTTCAAGCTATTTACGGTTTAAGAATCACTAGCTTTTTTGGGACAAGCTTTTAAAAAGTTAAGGTTTTCCTAGTTTTTACTGACAAAGTTTTTAAAAGGGTTTTAAGGATTTTTAGCTTTATTGACAAGAAATTTACGGGTTTAAAAGTTTTCCTACCCTTTTTTTGAAAAAGAAATTTTCCCGGTTAAGGTTTCCAAAAAATTTTATTTACAAGCAAATTTAAAGGGTTTAAAGGGAAACCCTGGCTTTTTTTTGAAAAGCTTTTTAAGGTTAAGGTTTTCCTAGCTTTATTTACAAGCTATTTAAAGGGTTTAGGGGAACCCCCTAACTATGTTGACAGCTTTTTTACAGAAAAAGGAAACCCTTTAAATTTTAAAGAGAGAAAAATTTTTTTAAAAGGGTTTTGGGGACCCTTTAAATTATTAAAAAGGGGTATTTACCTTTAAGGACCCTTTTAACGTCATTGACAAACTTTTTAAGGTTTTAAAGAACCCTGGTTTTTATTTGCAAGCTTTTTTAAAGGGTTTAGGGGTTTCCCCTTGTTTTTTATTGAAAAAACTATTTACGATATAAGGATTCCTAGTTTTGGGTTGAAAAGCTTTTAAAATTTTTTTGGGTTTTCCTGGGTTTTTTTTGACAAGGCTATTTACAGGTTAGGGATCCCTATTTTTTTTGAAAAACAAATTTTCAAGTTAAGGACCCCCTAGCTTTATAGACTTTCTATTTACGGATTTAGGATTCTGGGTTTTGTTGTTTTAAAGTATTTAAAAGAAAAAGTTCCCTTTGCTTTATTGACAAAATATTTGCAGGTAATGTTTCCCAAAAGTTTAATTGAAAAGCGGGGTTTACGGGTTAAAGGATATTTTGGTTTATTGAGAAAAATTTTTTTCGGGTTTTAAAAGGGCCCCCTTGGTTTTTTTGCAATCTGTTTCCAGGTTAAAAAATTCCCTTTGGGCATTTTTAAAACAAGTATTTACGGGTTTAAAAGGGAAATTCCTACCCTTCTTTCAAAAAGCAAATTTCCCGGTTTAAAGGTTTGCAAAAGTTTTTATTACAAGCTGTTTAAAAGTAAAGGAAATTCCTAGCTTTTTGACAAGCTGTTTCCCGGTTGGGGTTTTTCCTAGGTTTATTGAAAAGGGTTTAATTTAAGGTTTAATACCCCAAAGTTTATTGACAAGCTGTTTACGGGGTTTATAAATTGCTTCTTTATTGACAAGCTATTTACGGGTTTTAAGGTTTTTAAAGGTTTTATTTGACAAGCAACAAAAAGGGTTTAAAAGGGATCCATAACTTTTTTGGGACAAAAAAATTACGGGGGTTAAAGGGGATTCCTAACTTTTTTTGACAAAATATTTAAAAGTAAGGACCGCTACCATTACGACAAGCTATTTCGGGGTTTAAGGTCCCCAACTTCGTTGACAAAAAAAATTTTTCAAAGAAGGACCTTGGTTTTTTGAAAAGGATTTTTTACAGGTTAAGGTTTTTTTTTTGGCTTTTTTTGAAAAACTATTTATAGGTTTAGGTTTCCCAAAGCTTGTTTGAAAAGCTATTTAGGGGGTTAAAGGGATCACTGGTTTTTTGACAAGGTATTTATAGTTAAAGGGGATTCCTAGTTTTTTGGCAATCTATTTCCGGGTTTAAATTTTTAATAGTTTTTAATTGACAAGTTTTTTAAAATTTTTAAAGGTTTCCTAGTTTAATGACAAGCTATTTAGGGGTTTTTTAAGGTTTCCTAGCTTTTTTGAAAAAAATTTTACAGGTAATGATTCCAAGCTATATTCAAAAAGCTTTTTTACAAGTTATGGTACTTTGCTTTATTGCAAGCAAATTTTAAAAGGTTTAAAAGGGTTTTTCCTGGCTTTTTTGACAAGCTTTTTAAAAGGGTTTTTAAGAATTCCTGGGCTTTATTGACGGGCTTTAAAAGGGTTTTTAAGGTTTTGCAAAGGTTTTTGGGACTGCTTTTTTACAGGTTAAGGTTTCCCAAAGTTTTTTGGGAAAAGCTGGTTTACGGGTTTTGGGGAAAAAACTAATTTTTTGGGAAAGGGCTTTTTTACGGGGTTAAAGGGGGTTCTTGTTTTTATTGCCCAAACTTTTAGATTTTTGGGAAATTAACAAAGCTTGTTTGAGAGCTTTTTGGGGGGGGGTTTTGGGGGGATCCCTACTTTTATTGATAAGCTTTAAAACAATTTTTAAGGACCCCCTAGCTTTATTGACTTGCTGTTTAAAAGGTTATGAAAAAAATTTAACTTTTTTGATAGGAAATTTAAACGGGTTTTTAAAGGGGTTTCTCTTGCTTTATTGAAAAACTTTTTTGGTTTTTAGGATTAACTGCTTGTTGAGATGCTTTTTTTAGGGGTTTTAAGGGTTTCCCTACTTTTATTGATAAGTATTAAAAATTTTTTAAGGGTTCCAGCTTTTTTTTTTTTTTTGGGACTAGGCCCTTTACGGGGTTAAGGGTTCCCTAGCTTTATTAAAAAGGGCTATTTAAATTTAAGGTTTCCCTAGCTTCATTGGAAAGGGTTTTTACTGTTTTAAGGTTTTAAAATAGTTTTTATTAAAAAAAGTTTTTTAAGTTTAAGGATCCCTAGCTTTTAACAAAAAAAAAGTATTTAGGGGTTTAAAGGAAATTCCCTGCTTTATTGAAAAAGGGCTATTCACGGGTTTAAAGGATTCTTTTGGGCATTTTTAAAAGTATTTAGGGGTTTTTTTAAAAACACTGCTTTATTGCAAGCTATTAAAAAATTTAAAGGGTTTCCTTTGCTTTATGACAAACTATTTACGGGGTTGGGGGGATTTTTTGCTTTAGGGACAAGCTTTTTGCAGGCAAAGGGGGTTTTCCTAGCTTTATTGACAAGCTAATTACGGGTTTTAAGGATTCCTATCTTTATTGAAAAGGCTGCTTAGGGGTTAAAGGGGATTTCCTAATTTCCCATTGACAAAGTTTTTAAAGGGTTTAAAGGGAAAACCCCAGGGGTTTTTATTGAAAAGGCTTTTAAATGGGTTATGGATCCCTTCCTTTATTGACAAAGTTTTTTACAGGTTAAGGATTTTTTTTGGCTTTTTGAAAAAAATTTTTAAACAATTTAAGGATTCTAGCTTTTTTGAAAAGCTATTTACGGGTTTAAAGGGACCCCCCTTAATTTTTTTGGGGAAAAAAACTATTTCCCAAATTAAGGCCCCCTTTTATTTTTTGTCTTTAAACTTTTTACGGGTTTTAAGGACCATAGGCTTTTGGCAAGCTATTTTCAGTTCAGGACCCCTAGTTTTTGACAAGTTTTTACGTTAAGAAAAAAACGGGTCTATACTTTTTTCAAGCTTTTTAACTTTTGGAAAAAAATGGTATAAAATCCCGACACAATGGAAATATAAAAAAAAATGCAGTATAGGGGTGACCCTTTTTTGGGACTACTTTGGGCCCACACGTGGGTTTTTTTAAAGGGTCCCCAAACGGGAATTTTGTGACTTAAAAAAAAAGCTTACTGTGGGGGGGCGAAACTTTAGTCAAAAAGGGGTCAAAATATACTGCTTTTTGTTTTATTTCTTTTTTACATGTTATAGTTCCTACCCTTGTTGAACAAGCTTTTTAAACCGGTTTTTGGATAAAAAGATTTATTACACGCATTTAAAAGGTTAATGTTTTCCTAGTTTTTTTTGGGAAATCTTTTTTCCGGGTTTTAAGGTTTTATGTTTTTATGACAAGTTTTTTGGCGGGGTTAAGCACCCAAAGGCTTTTTTGGGAAAATTTCTGTTTAAGGCAAAGGGGATTCCAAAATCTTTTTTGAAAAGCTATTTACAGTTTTTAAGGGAAATTACTAGTTTTTTATTCAAAAGGGCTATTTACGGGTTTTTTAAGGATCCAAATTTTTTGAAAAGCTTTTTAAAGGGGTTTAAAAGGGAATTCCGCTTTATTGACAAAGCTTTTTAAAAATTTTTAAAAGTTCCAAAACTTTTTTTTACCAGATATTTACAGGTTAAAGATCCTAGTTTTGTTGAAAAAACCCTATTTTCAGGGTAAAAATTTTCCTAGCTTTATTGACAATCTATTAAAAAGTTTTTTTTCCCTTTGTTTTTACTAAAAAAAACTATTTAAATGTTAAAAAATTTCCACTTTTTTTACAAGCTATTGCAGGTTAAGGTTTCCTAGACTTATTGTTAAGCTTTTTGCGGGTTACGTTTCCCTTTGTTTATTGAAAAAGCTTTTTTACGGTTTAAAAGGGATTTCTAACTTTTTTAAACACGCATTTAAAGGTTAAGGACCCCTAATTTTTATTGACCAGTTTTTTACGGGTTAGGACCCCTAAAATTTATTGACAAATTATTTTTACAGGAGGGGGATCCTGAGCTTTATTGTTTAAGCTACTTAAAGGTATGAATCCTGCTTTAGTGTCAAACTATTTACAGGTTAAGGTTTCCCTAGTTTTATTGAAAGCATTTAAAATTTTAAAGGATTCCTGGGCTTTATTGCCCAAGATTTTGAGGTTGAGGCCCCTATTTTTTTGAAAAAAACTATTTCCCAAGTTGGGGGACCCTAGATTTTTGCCCCATACTTTTTAAACGGGGGCTAAAAAATTCCTAACTTTATGACAAATATTTCCCGGGTTTTAAAGGATTCCTAGCTTGAATTGAAAAAGCTATTTTAAAGGTTAAGGACCCTATTTTTTACGTCAAGCAAATTTACAATTTAAATTTTTCCCCTTACCCTTTTTTGGGAAAAACCTGTTCCGGGTTTAAGGTTTTCCTGTTTTATTGACAAGTTTTTTAAAGGGTTTAAAGGATCCCAACCCTTTATTGACCAGCTATTTACAGATTATGGATCTCTAAATTTTTGAAAAAATTTTTTTTCAGGAGAGGATCCTTGCTTTATTGATTAGCTATTTAAAAAAGGTTATAAATTCCCTAGTTTTAAAGGGACAAACTATTTACAGGTTAAGGTTTTCCCTATTTTTTTTGAAAAGCTATTTACAATTTTTGGTTTTCCTAGCTTTATTGCAAGCTATTTACGGGGTTGGGACCCCTTTGGTTTTTTGACAAACTATTTAAAATTTAAAGGGAAACCCCTAGCTTTTTTGACATAAAATTTACAGGCAAAAAAAATTCCTAAATTTAAATTGAAAATATTTACGGGTTTAAAGGGGATTCCTAGTTAAATTGACAAGCTATGTAAAGGTTTAAAGGACCCTTTAATTTTTATCGTCAAGCTATTTACAAGTTAAGGTTTTCCTTTGCTTTTTTGACAACTATTTTCCGGTTTAATGATTGCGGTTAATGATTGCTAACTTCATTGAAAAACCCAAATTTACTTTGTTGGGGACCCCGAGTTTTTTTTGACAAGCTTTTAAAGGGGTTTTGGATCCCTTTTTTTTTTTAAAAAACTATTTCGGGGTTAAGGATTCCTAGCTTTATTGATATTTTTTTGATAGGAAAAAGGGACCCCTGGTTTTATTGACAAGAAATTTTAAAAAAAGGTTTTTTATTTTTCCCTTTAGATTTTTTGCAAATTTTTTTAAAAGGTAATGTTTCCCAAAGCTATAATAAAAATCGGTTTTTAAAGTTAAGGTTATTTTGGGCTTTATTGAACAATTTTTAAAGGGGTTTTTTAAGGACACTAGCATTTTTGACAAGCTATTTATGGTTTAAAAATTTTACTAGCTTTCTGAAAAGGGCTATTTACATGGTGGGGTTTTCCCTAGTTCATTGCACTATTTCCCGGGTTTTAAGGGTTCCCAAATTTTATTGACACGCTATTTTAAAAATTAAGGTTTCTTAGGTTTTTTTCACCCCCTTTTCCCGGGTTCAAAGGATTCATAGCTTTATTGAGAAGCTATTTACATTTTAAAAGTATCCTAAGTTTATTGACAAGGGGTTTACGGGGTTTAAAGGATTCCTAGCTTTTATTGACAAGTTTTTTTAAACTTTTTAAAGGGAAATTCCTAGCTTTATTAAGAAGTTTTTTTTTGGGTTTTAAAAAGGATCCTTAACTTTATTGATAAGCAAATTTAGGGGTTTAAGGTTTTCCCTTTGCTTTATTAAACAAGAAATTTTTAAATGTTAAAACATTCCTAACTTTTTTGCCCAAAGATATTTACGGGTTTAAAGGGGACCCACTAAATTATTGACAAAACTATTGATAATTTTAAGGGGATCTCTAAAAAATTTTGACATGCATTTAAAAGGTTTAAAGGACCCACTAATTTCTTGAAAAATTTTTTTGGGCAGGGGGAAGGATCGGAGCTTTATTGAAAAGCAAATTTAAAGGGGTTAGGGACCACAGTTGATTGAGAAGGCTATTTAGGGGTTTTTTAAGGGCTTTTGGGTTTTATTAAAAGTTTTTACAAGTTTAAGGACTGCTAGTTTTTTATTGAACCTACTTACAGGTTAAGGACTCCTTGCTTTATTGACAAGCTATTTACAAGGTAAGTATTAATAGCTTTATTGACAAGTTTTTTAAAGGTTTACAACCCCCAGCTTTACTGAGAAGCTATTTACAGGTTAAGGATTCCTAGCTTTATTGACAAGTTTTTCAGAGGTAAAGGATTCCTAGCGCTATTGACAAGCTACTTACAGGTTAAGGATCCCTAGATTTATTGACAAGTTATTTACAGGCTAAGAATCCCTAGCTTTATTGACAAGCTATTAATAAGTTATGGATTCTTAGCTTTACTGACAAACTATTTAAAGGTTAAGGATTTCTATCTTTATTGACAAGCTACTTGCAGGTTAAGGATTCCTAGCTTTATTGACAAGCTATTTATATTTTAAGGATTTCTAGATTTATTGACAAGTTATTTACAGGTTAAGCATTCCTAGCTTTATTTACAAGCTGTTTACAGGTTAAGGATTTCTAGCTTTATTGACAAGATATTTAAAGGATAATGACCCCTAACTTTATTGACCAGCTATTTACAGATTAAGGATCCATAACTTTATTGACAAACTATTTTACAGGAAAGGATACTGAGCTTTATTTATAAGCTATTTAAAGGTTATTAGTCCCTAGCTTTATTGAGAAACTATTTACAGGTTAAGGATCCCTTGCTTTATTGGCAAGCTTTTTACAAGTTAATGACTTGTAGCTTTATTGACAAGCTATATACAGGATAGGGATTCCTAGCTTTATTGACAAGCTAATTACAAGTTAAGGACTAATAGCTTTATTGACAAGCTATTTGCAGGTTAAGGTTCCCTAGGTTTTTTGACAAACTATTTACAAGTTAAGCATCCCTAGTTTTATTGACAAACTATTTACAGGTTAAGGATTCTTAGCTTTATTGACAAGCTATTTACAGGTTAAATATCCCAAGCTTTATTAACAAGGTGTTTACAGGTTAAGGATTCCTAGCTTTATTGGCAAGCAATTTACAGGTTAAGGATTCCTAGCTTTATTGACAAGCTATCTACAGGTTAGGAATCACTAACTTTATTGTTAAGTTGTTTACAGGTTGAAGATTCCTTGCTTTATTGACAAGCAATTTAAAGGTTAAAAATCTCTAACTTTATTGACAGATATTTACTGGTTAAGGATCTTTTACTTTATTGGCAATCTATTTATAAGTTGAGGATCCGCAACATTATTGACAAGCTATTTACAGGTTAAGAATCCCTAACTTCATTGACAAACTATTTACATGTGAAGGATCCGGAGCTTCAATGGCAAGCTATTTACAGGTTAAGGATCTCTTGCTTTTTTGACAAACTATTTACAGGTTAAGGATCCCTAACGTCATTGACAAGCTATTTACAGGTTAAGGATCCCGAGCTTTATTGAGAAGCTATTTAAAGGTTATGGATACCAAGATTTATTGACAAACTATTTACAGGTTGAGTATCCACAGCTTTGTTGACAAGCTTTTTACAAGTTAAGGACTTCTAGCTTTATTGACAAGCTATTTTCATTTCAAGGATCCCTAGCTTTATTGACATACTATTTACAGGTTTAAGATCCCTAAGTTATTGACAAGCTATTTACATGGTAAAGATTCCTAGCTTCACTGACAAACCATTTACAGGTTTAGAATTTCTAGCCTTATTGACAAGCTGTTCACAGTTTAAGGATTCCTTGTTTCATTGACAAGCTATTTAAAGGTTAAGGATCCCTTGATTTATTGAAAAGCTATTTACAAGTTAAGTATTCCTAGCTTTATTCACAACCTATTTCTAGGTTACGGATTCCTAGCTTTATTGACGAGGTATTTACAGGTTAAGTATCCAAAGCTTTATTGACAAGCAGTTTTCAGGTTAAGGAATCCTAGCTTTATTATCAAGCTATTTACAGGTTAAGGATTCCTAGCTTTATTGACAATGTATTTACAGGTTAAGGATCCCTAACCTTAATAACAAGCTGTTTACAGGTTAAGGATCCCAAGCTTTATTGACAAGTTATTTACAGGTTAAGGATTCCTAGCTTCATTGACAAGCTATTTACCTGTTAAGGATCCCAAGATTTATTGACGTACTACTTACAGGTTAAGGATTCCTAGCTTTATTTACCAGATATTTACAGGTTAATGTTCCGTAGATTTATTGACAAGCTATTTACAGGCTAAGATTTCCTAGCTTTATTGACAAGCTATTAATAAGTTAAGGATTCCTTGCTTTACTGACAATTTATTTAAATGTTCAGGATTTCTATCTTTATTGACAAGCTGTTTGCAGGTTAAGGATTCCTAGATTTATTGAAAAGCTATTTGCAGGTTACAGATTCCTAGCTTTATTGACAAGCTATTTACAGGTTATGGATTTCTAGCATTATTGACAAGCTATTTGCAGGTTAAGCATTACTAGCTTTATTTACAAGCTGTTTACAGGTTAAGGATTCCTAGCTTTATTGACAAGTTATTTAAAGTTTAAGGATCCCTATCTTTATTCACCAGATATTTACAGATTATGGATCCCTAACTTTATTGACAAATTATTTTACAGGAGAGGACCCTGAGCTTTATTGATAAGCTACTTAAAGGTTATGAATCCCTAGATTTATTGAGAAACTATTTACAGGCTTAGGATCCCTAGCTTTATTGGCAAGCTATTTACAAGTTAAAGACTTCTGGCTTTATTAACAAGTTAAGTACAGGTTAAATATTCCTAGCTTTATTGACCAGCTATTTACAAGTTAAATATTCCTAGCTTTATTGACAAGCTATTTACATGTTAAGGATCCCTAGTTATTTTTGACAAACTATTTACAAGTTAGGGATCCAAAGCTTTATTGACATAATATTTACAGGCTAAGAATTCTTAACTTTATTGGCAAACTATTTCCCGGTTAAGGATTCCTAGCTTTATTTGAAAAGCAATTTACAGGGTAATGATCCCTAACTTCATTGACAAACTATTTACATGTTAAGGATCCCGAGGTTTATTGACGAGCTATTTAATGATTATGGATCCCTTCCTTCATTGACAAACTATTTACAGGTTAAGGATTCCTAGCTCTATTGACATACTATTTATAGGTTAAGGATCCCTAGGTTTATTGACAAGCTATTTACAAGTTTAGGATTCCTAGCTTTATTGACAAGCTATTTACCTGTTAAGGGTCCCTAGATTTATTGACGTACTATTTACAGGTTAAGGATTCCTAGATTTATTGAGAAACTATTTACCTGTTAGGGATCCCTAGCTTCATTGACAAGCTATTTACAAGTTAATTATTCCCAGCTTCATTGACAAGCAATTGAAAGGATAAGGATCTGTAACTTTATTGACCATATATTTTCAGTTTAAGGATCGCTAAGTTTATTGACAAACTATTTGCAAGTTAATGATCCCTAGCATTATTGACAAGCTATTTACAGGTTAAGGATCCCTAACTTCATTGACAAACTATTTACAGGTGAAGGTTGCCGAGCTTTATTGACAACTTATTTACAGGTTAGGGATCTCTAGCTTTATTGACTAACTATTTACAGGTTAAGGATCCCTAGCTTTATTGAGAGGCTATTTAGAGGTTAAGAATTCAAAGTTTTATTGACAAGCAATTAGCAATTTAAGGTCCACTATCTTTATTGACAAGCTACTTACAGGTTAAAGATTCCTAACTTTATTAACAAGATATTTACAGGTTAAGGATTAACAGCTTTTTTGACATGTTATTTACAGGTTAAGGATTCTTAACTTTACTCACAAGGTTTTTAAAGGTCAAGGATCCCTAGCTTTAGTGACAAGCTATTTACAGGTTAAGGGTTTATTGACAAGCTATTTACAGGTTAATGATTCCTAGCTTTAATGACAGACTATTCACCGGTTAAGGATTCCTAGCAATAGTGGCAAGGTATTTACAGGTTAAGGATCCATAGATTTATTGACAAGCTATTTACAGATTAAGGTTTCCTAGCTTTATTGAGGAGCTATTTATAAGATAAAGATTCCTAGCTTTATTGACAAATTATTTACAGGTTAAGGATTTCTAGCTTTATTGAGAAGCTATTTACAGGTTAATGATTTGTAGCTTTATTGACAAGCTATTTACAGGTTAAGAATTCCTAGCTTTATTGACAAGCTGTTTACAGGTTAAAGATTCCTATCTTCATTGACAAACTATTTAAAGGTTAAGGATTCCTAACTTTATTGACCAGCTTTATACAGGTTAAGGATCCCTATCTTTATTGACAAACTATTTATAAGTTAAGGATCCATACCATTATTGACAAGCTATTTACAGGTTAAGGATCCCTAGCTTTACTGAAAAGCTATTTACAAGTTAAGGATTCCTAGCTTTATTGACAAAGTATTTACAGGTTAAGGATCCCTAGCTTCATTGACAAGCTATTTACAGGTTAAGGATTCCTAGCTTCATTGACAAACTATTTACAGGTTAAGGATCCCTAGATTTATTGACAAACTATTTACAGGTAAGGATTCCTAGCTTTATTGACAACCCATTTGCAGGTTATGGATTACTAGCTTTGTTGACAAGCTATTTACAGGTTAATGATTCCTAGCATTATTATTAAGCTATGTACAGGTTAAGGATCCCTCCATTTACTGACAAGCTATTTACATGTTAAGAATTCGGAGCTTTACTGACATGCTATTTACAGGTAAAGGATTCCTAGCTTCATTGACAAGCTTATTACTGGTTAAGGATTCCTAGACATTTTGACAAGCTATTTGCAAGTTATGGGTTCCTAGCTTTATTGTCAACCAATTTCCAGGTTAAGGATTCCTAGCTTTATTACAAGCTATTTGCAGGCTATGGATCCCAAGCTTTATTGACAAGCTGTTTACAGATTAAGGATTCCTAGCTTTATTGAGAAGCTATTTACAGGTTAAGAATTCCTAGCTTTATTGACAAGCTATTTACATGTTAAGGATCCTTAACTTTATTGACAAGCTATTTGCACGTTACGGATTCCTAGCTTTATTGACTTGCAATTTTAAGGTTAAGGATACAAACATTATTGACCAGATATATGCAGGTTAAGGATCCCTAACTTTATTGACAAACTATTTATAATTAAACTATCCCTAACATTATTGACAAGCTATTTACAGGTTAAGAACCCCTAACTTCATTGACAAACTATTTACAGGTGAATGTTCCCAATGTTATTGACAAGTTATTTACAGGCTAAGGATCTCTAGCTATATTGACAAACTATTTACAGGTTGAGGATCCCTAGCTTGATTGAGAAGCTATTTAGAGGTTAAGGATCCCTAGTTTTATTGACAAGCAATTTACAAGTTAAGGTCTCCTAGCTTTTTTGACAAGCTATTTACTGGTTAAAGATTCCTAACTTTATTGACAAGCTATTTACAAGTTAAGGATTAATAGCTTTTTTGACAAGTTATTTACAGGTTAAGGATTCCTATCTTTTCTGAAAAGCTATTTAAAGGTTAACAATCCCTGGCTTTACTGACAAGCTATTTACAGGTTAAGGATTCCTAGCTTTATTGACGAGCTATTTGCAGGTTAAGGATTTCTAGCTTTATTGACAGGCTATTCACAGGTTAAGGATTACTATCATGATTGGCAAGCTATTTACAGGTTAAGGATACCTAAATTTATTGACAAGCTATTTGCAGGTTATGGATTCCTGGCTTTATTGACAAGCTATTTACAGGTTACGGATTTCTAGCTTTATTGACAAGCTTTTTACAGGTTAAGCATTCTTAGCATTATTTACAAGCTGTTTGCAGGTTAAGGATACCTAGCTTTACTGACAAGTTATTTAAAGTTTAAGGAACCCTGACTTTATTCACCAGATATTTACAGATTATGGATCCCTAACTTTATTGACAAATTATTTTACATGAGAGGGCCCTGACCTTTATTGGTAAGCTACTTAAAGGTTATAAATCCCTAGATTTATTGTGAAACTATTTGCAGGTTAAGGATCCCTAGGTTTATTGGCAAGCTATTTACAAGTTAACGACTTCTAGCTTTATTAACAAGTTAAGTACAGGTTAAGGATTCCTAGCTTTATTGACCAGCTATTTACAAGTTAAATATTCCTAGCTTTGTTGACAAGCTATTTACATCTTAAGGATCCCTAGTTATTTTTGACAAACTATTTGCAAGTTAGGTATCCAAAGCTTTATTGACATACTATTTACAGGCTAAGAATTCCTAACTTTATTGACAAACTATTTCCCGTTTAAGGATTCCTAGCTTTATTGAAAAGCTATTTAAAGGTTAATGATCCCTAACTTCATTGACAAACTATTTACATGTTAAATATCCAAAGCTTTATTGACAAGCTATTTAAGGGTTATGGATCCCTTCCTTCATTGACAAACTATTGACAGGTTAAGGATTCCTAGCTTTATTGACATGCTATTTATAGCATAAGGATCCCTAGGTTTATTGACAAGCTATTTACAAGTTTAGGATTCCTAGCTTCATTGACAAGGTATTTACCTGTTAAGTGTCCCTAGATTTATTGACGTACTACTTACAGGTTAAGGATTCCTAGCTTTATTGAGAAACTATTTACCTGTTAAGGATCCCTAGCTTCATTGACAAGCTATTTACAAGTTAATTATTCCCAGCTTCATTGACAAGCAATTGAAAGGTTAAGGATCCGTAACATTATTGACCATATATTTTCAGTTTAAGGATCCCTAAGTTTATGACAAACTATTTGTAAGTTAATGACCCCTAGCATTATTGACAAGCAATTTACAGGTTAAGGATCCCTAACTTAACTGACAAACTATTTACAGGTGAAGGTTGCCGAGCTTTATTGACAACTTATTTACAGGTTAGGGATCTCCAGCTTTATTGACAAACTATTTACAGGTTAAGGATCCCTAGCTTTATTGAGAAGCTATTTAGAGGTTAAGAATTCGTAGTTTTATTAACAAGCAATTAGCAAGTTAAGGTCCACTAGCTTTATTGACAAGCTACTTACAGGTTAAGGATTCCTAACTTTATTGACAAACTATTTACAGGTTAAGGATTAACAGTTTTTTGACATGTATTTACAGGTTAAAGATTCTCAACTTTACTGACAAGCTTTTTAAAGGTCAACGATCCCTAGCTTTACTGACAAGCTATTCACAGGTTAAAGATTCCTAGCAATATTGGCAAGCTATTTAGAGGTTAAGGATCCATAGATTTATTGACAAGCTATTTACAGATTAAGGTTCCCTAGCTTTATTGAGGAGCTATTTATAAGATAAAGATTCCTACCTTTATTGACAAATTATTTACAGGTTAATTATTTCTAGCTTTATTGAGAAGCTATTTACAAGTTAAAGATTTGTAGCTTTATTGACAAGCTATTTACAGGTTAAGAATTCCTAGCTTTATTGACAAACTATTTAAAGGTTAAGGATCCCTAACTTTATTGATCAGCTTTATACAGGTTAAGGATGCCTATCTTTATTGACAAACTATTCATAAGTTAAGGATCCATAACATTATTGACAAGCTATTTACAGGTTAAGGATCCCTAGCTTTACTGAAAAGCTATTTACAAGTTAAGGATTCCTAGCTTTATTGACAAAGTATTTACAGGTTAAGGATCCCTAGCTTTAATGACAAGTTATACACAGGTTAAGGATCCCAAACTTTATCGACAAACTATTTATAAGTTAAGGATCCCTAACATTACTGAAAAGCTATTTACATTTTATGTATCCCTAACTTCATTCACAAACTATGTGCAAGTTAATGATCCCTAGCTTTATTGACAAGCTATTTACAGGTTAATGATTCCTAGCATTATTATTAAGCTATTTACAGGTTAAGGATCCCTCCATTTAATGACAAGCTATTTACATGTTAAGATTTCCGAGCTTCATTGAGAAGCTATTTACAGGTAAAGGATTCCTAGCTTCATTGACAAGCTTATTAATGTTTAAGGATTAATAGACATTTTGACAAGTTACTTACAAGTTATGGGTTCCTAGCTTTATTGTCAACCAATTTCCAGGTTAAGGATTCCTAGCTTTATTGACAAGCTGTTTACAGGTTAAGGATTCCTAGCTTTATTGAGAAGCTATTTACAGGTTAAGAATTCCTAGCTTTATTGACAAGCTATTTACAGGTTAAGGATCCTTAACTTTATTGACAAGGTACTTGCAGGTTACGGATTCGTAGCTTTATTGACTTGGAATTTTAAGGTTAAGGATCACTAACTTTATTGACCAGATATTTAAAGGTTAAGGATCCCTAACTTTATTGACAAACTATTTATAATTAAACTATCCCTAACATTATTGATATGCTATTTACAGTTTAAGAATCCCTAACTTCATTGACAACCAATTTTCAGGTGAATGTTCCCGAGCATTATTGACAAGTTATTTATAGGCTAAGGATCTCTAGCTATATTGACAAACTATTTACAGGATAAGGATCCCTAGCTTGATTGAGAAGTTATTTAGAGGTTAAGGATCCCTTGTTTTATTGACAAGCAATTTACAAGTTTAGGTCTCCTAGCTTTTTTGACAAGCTATTTACTGGTTAAAGATTCCTAACTTTATTGACAAGCTATTTACAAGTTAAGGATTAATAGCTTTTTTCACAAGTTATTTACAGGTTAAGGATTTTTATCTTTTCTGAAAAGGTATTTAAGGTTAACGATCTCTGGCTTTACTGACAAGCTATTTACAGGTTAAGGATTCCTAGCTTTATTGACGAGCTATTTACAGGTTAAGGATCTCTAGCTTTATTGACAGGCTATTCACAGGTTAAGGATTACTATCATAATTGGCAAGCTATTTACAGGTTAAGGATACCTAGATTTATTGACAAGCTATTTACAGGTTAAGGATCCCTAGCTTCATTGACAAGCTATTTATAAGTTAAGGATTCCTAGCTTTATTGTCAAACTATTTACAGGTTAATGATTTCTAGCTTAATTGGCAAGCTATTTGCAGGTTAAGGATTCCTAGCTTTATTGACAAGCTATTTACAGGTTAAGGAATAATAGCTTTATTGAGAAGCTATTTAAATTTTAAGGATCCCTAACTTTATTGTCCAGCTATATACAGGTTAAGGGTCCCTAACTTTATTGACAAACTATTTATAAGTTATGGATCCCTAACATTATTGCCAAGCTATTTACAGGTTAAGGATCCCTAAGTTCATTGACAAACTATTTGCAGGTTAAGGATGCCTAGCTTTATTGACAAGCTATTTACAATTTAAGGATCCCTAGCTTTACTGACAAACTATTTACAGGTTAAGGATCCCTAACATTATTGACAAGCTATTTACAGGTTAAGGATCCCTAGCTTTATTGGCAAGCAATTTGCAATTTAAGGACTCCTAGCTTATTGACGTGATATTTACAGGTTAACGATACCTAGCTATATTGGCATTAAGGAAGCCTAGCTATATTGACAAACTATTTCCAAGTTAAGGATCCTTATCTTTGTTGATGTACTATTTACAGGTTAAGGATCCCTGCATTATTGACAAATTATGTACAGGTTAAGGATTCTTAGCTTTATTGAAAAGCTGTTTACAAGTTAAGGATTCTTAGTTTTATTGACAAGCTATTTATATGTTAAGGACCCCTAACTTTATTGACATGCTATTTGTTTGTTGAGTATCCCTAGCTTTATTGACAAGCTTGTTACAGGTTACGGATTCCTAGCTTTATTGACATTGTATTTACAGGTTAAATATTGCTAGCTTCATTGACAATCTATTTACAGATTGTGGATTTCTTGATTTATTGATAAGGTATTTACAGGTTAAGGAATCCTAGCTTCATTGAAAGACTATTTACAGGCTAAAGAATTCCTGGCTTTATTGACAAGTTATTTACAATTTAGGGATTCCTAGATTCATTGACAAGCTATTTACCGGTTAAGGATCCCTAGATTTATTGACAAGCTATTTGCAAGTTAAGGATTTCTGGCTTTATTGACAACCCATTTCCAGGTGAAGGATTCCTAAATTTATTGACAAGCTATTTACAGGTTAAGTATCCCAAGGTTTAATGACAAGCTATTTACAGCTTAAGAAAGCCTAGCTTTATTGACAAGCTACTTATAGCTTAACGTTTCCTAGCTTTTACAGGGGTAAGGATCCCTAACTTTATTGAGAAGCTATTTACAGGTTAAGGATTATTGCCTTTGTTGACAAGCAATTAAATGGTTAAGGATCCCTAATTTCATGGACCAGATATTTACAGGTTAAGGATCCCTAGCTTTATTGACAAAATATTTATAAGTTAAGGATTCCTAACATTATTGACAAGCTATTTACAGGTTAAGGATCCCTTACTTCATTGATAAACTATTTAGAGGTGAAGGTTCACGAGCTTTATTGACAAGTTATTTACAGGTTAAGGATCTCTAGCTATATTGACAAACTATTTACATGTTAAGGATCTTTAGCTTGATTGAGAAGCTATTTAGAGGTTAAATATCACTAGTTTTATTGACAAGGAATTTACTAGTTGAGGTCTCCCAGCTTTATTGACAAGCTATTTACAGGTTAAGGATTTCTAACTTTATTGTCAAGCTATTTACAGGTTAAGGAATAATAGCTTTTTTGAAAATTTATTTACAGGTTAAGGATTCCTAGCTTTACTGAAAAGCTATTTAAAGGTTAAGGATACCAAGCTTTACTGACAAGCTATTTACAGGATATGGATTCCTAGCTTTATTGACAAGCTATTTACAGGTTAAGGATTCCTAGCTTTATTGAGAAGCTATTCACAGGTTAATGATTCCTAAGATTATTGGCAAGCTATTTACAGGTTAAGGATCCATTGATTTATTGACAAGCTATTTGCAGATTAAGTATCCCTATCTTTATCGACAATTGTTTATAAGTTAAGGATTCCTAGCTTTATTGACAAGCTATTTACAGGTTAAGGATTTCTAGCTTTATTGACAAGCTATTTACAGGTTAAGGATTCCTAGCTTTATTGACAAGCTATTTACAGGTTAAGGATTCCTATCTTTGTTGACTAGCTATTTAAAGGTTAAGGATCCCTAACTTTATTGTCCAGGTATATACAGGATAAGGATCCCTAATTTTATTGACAAACTATTTATAGTTAAGGACCCCTAACATTATTAAAAAAAATTTTAAAACGGGTTTTAGGGATTCCAATTTCTTTGACAAATATATGAGGTTAGTGATCCTAGCTTTTTAGAAGTTATATACGGTTAAGGATCCCTACCTTTATGACAAAGTTTTACAGTTAAGGACCCTAGTTTAATGACAAGCTTTTGGGTTAAGGGTCCATAGCTTTATTGACAAGCTTTTTTAAATTTAACGACTCCTAGCTTTATTGACGTGACATTTACGGTTAACGGTTCCTACTATATTGACAAACTATTTGAAAGTTAAGGATCCTTTGTTTTTTGGGGTGTATTTTATGGGTTTAAAGGATCCCTAGCTTTATGACAAATTATTTACGGTTTAAGGGTTCTAGATTTATAGATAAGCGTTTAAAGTTAAGGTTTCTTTGTTTTATTGAAAAGCTTTTTACGGTAGGACCCCTGCTTTCGCAAGCTATTTGAGGATGAGGATTCCTAGTTTTTGCAATCATTTACAGTTTAAAATTCCAGCTTTTTTGAATTATTTACGGGTTTAAGGTTCTGCTTCTTGACAAGTTTTAACAGATTATGGTTTCTAGCTTTTTTCATAACTATTTACGGTTTAAATTTAATCCTAGCTTCATTAAAAGGGTTTATTTACGGTTAAAAATAAAAGCTTTATTGCTACTATTACAATTTACAGATTTTCTAACTTATTGGCAAGTTATTTAAAGTAAGGATTTCTGGGTTTAAATTTGGGAAACCAATTTCCAGATTAAGGTTTCCCTAAGTTCATTGAAAGCTATTTACAGGTTAAACTACCCCAACTTTATTGAAAGCTTTTTCGGTAAGGTTCCTTGCTTCATTGATAAGATTTTTTTTTAAGGATTCCAGCTTTTTTGACATGTATTAAGGAAAGAATCCCTACTTTATTGAGAAGCTTTTTTACAGGTTAAGGGTTTTACTTTGTTGAAAAGGAATTTAAAGGTTAAGGCCCCTAATTTTTTCGCCCAGTTTTAAGGTTAAGGATTTCTATCTTCTTTGACAAGCTTTAAACGTTTATGGTTTTCTAGCTTTTTTCATAAGTTTTTAAAGGGTTTTAAAGGGAATCCTGCTTTTTGAAAAGTTTTACAGGTTAAGAATCCAAGCTTTTTTGGGACTAGCTATTTAAGGTTAAAGATTCCCAAATTTTATTGAGAAGCTATTTAAAATTTTTTGGTTCCAGCTTTAGACAAGTATTTACATTTAAAAATATTCATAGCTTTATTGACATGGTTTTACAGGTTAAGGATTCCTGCTTTTGAAAAAGCTATTAACGGGATTATGGATTTTTTAGCTTTATTCAAAGCTTTTTACAGGTTAAGGAATCCTAGCTTTATTTGAAAAGTATTTCAGGTTAAAATCCCAAGTTTATTGACTAGTATTTACAGGTTAAAGTTCCCTAACTTTATTGAGAAGCATTTACAATTTAAGGTTTCCTGTTTTATTACAAGCTATTTACGTTTAAATATTCTAGCTTTTTGACAGGGTATTTACGGGTTTAAAGGATTCCTGTTCATTGACAAGCATTAACAGATTATGGTTTTCTGGTTTTATTCTAAGCTTTTTAAAGGTTTAAAGGAATCCTGTTTCATTGAAAAGCTATTTAAGGTTAAGAATCCAAGCATATTGATAGCTTTTTAAGGTTACAAAATTTTCCTAACATTATTGAGACGCTTTTACAATTTAAGGCCCCTAGTTTTATTGAAAAGCTAATTAAATTTAGGTTTTCTAGCTGTATTGACAACCCTTTCCGGTTTAAAGGTTCCAAAACTTTATGACAAGTTTTTACAGGTTAAGTATCCCAAAGCTTCATTGACAAGTTTTTAAGGTAAGGTTCCTGTTTATTGACAAGCTATTTTGTTTAAGGTTTCCCTAGCTTTTTTTGGCAAGCGTTTACATTTTAAAATACCCCAAGTTTCATGAAAAGTGTTTAAGGTTAAGGATCCCTGTTTTTTTTGGAAGTATTTATAATTTAAGGATTTCAAAATTATTAAAAAGCTTTTACAGGTTAAAGGTTTCCAAAAACTTCTTTGCAAAGTTTTTAGGGTGAAGGTTCCCGAGTTTATTGAAAAGTTTTTTTCAGGTTAAGGTCTCTAGCTTTTTGACACATTTACAGTTTAAAATCCCTAGTTTGTTGAGAGCTTTTTAAAAAGTTAAGGACCCCTAGTTTTATTGACAAGCAATTTACAGTTAAAGGTCTAAAGCTTTATTGGAAAGCTATTTAGGTTAGGATTTTAATTTTAGACAAGCTTTTTAAAGGTTTAAAGGATTAATAGTTTTTTCGACAAAAAATTAAGTTAAAAATCCAGCTATGCTGACAAGCCAATTTAAAGGTTAAGGACCCCTAGTTTAATGACGGGATATTTCAGTTAAAAGGATTCCCAGCTTTGTTGATAAGTTTTTAAAAGTTAAGGTTCCCTAGTTTTTGACAGGCTATTTAAAGTTTAGGATCCCTATCTTTTTTGTCCGCTAAAAAGGGTTTAAAGGTCCCTAACTTTTCGACAAACTTTTTATAATTTAAAGGATCTTTAACTTATGAAAAGCTTTGACAGGTTAAGGATCCCTAACTTTTTCCCAAAATATGGGGGTTTAAAGCCCTAGCTTTTTGACAAAGAATTTCATTTTAAAGGGATTCCTGCTTTTTGACAAGTATACAGGTTAAGGATTGCTGGATTATTGGAAAGCTGTTAACAGGTTAACGTTTATGTTTTTATGACAAGCTATTTAGGTTGGGTTCCCTAGCTTTACTGACAAATTTTTACGGGCAAAGGACCCCTAGCAAAATTTGAAAAGCTTTTCAGGTTAGGTCCTATTTTTTTTTGAGAAGCTTTTTACAATTTTTAAGGATCCTAGCTTTTTGGGGGCTGATTTTACAGATTAAAAATTTTCTAGCTTATTGAAAAAATTTTTAAAAAGTTAAGGCCCTTATTTTTTTGATGTCAAATTTTTTTTTAGGTTAAGGATCCCTAGCTTTATTGACAAATTATTTACAGGTTAAGGTTCCTAGATTTATAGATAAGTGTTTACAAGTAAGGATTCTTTTTTTTATTGACAAAGTATTTACAGGTTAGGCCCCTGCTTTATTGAAAAGCTATTTTGGATGGGGTTCCTTGCTTTTTGACAAGCTTTTTGCTTTAAAAATTTTCCCAAGCTTTATTGACGGGTTTTACAGGTTAAGGTTTCCTGCATCATTGACAAGTGTTAACAGATTATGTTTTCTAGCTTTGTTCATAAGTTTTTACAGGTTAAGGTTTTCTAGCTTCATTGAAAAGCTTTTTAAGGGTTTACGAACCCAAAGTTTTATTAAATAGTATTTCGGGTTTAAAGAATTCCTAACTTTATTGACAAGTATTTGAAATTTTAAATTATTCTAGCTTTATTGACAAGTATTTACATTTTAATATTCCCGTTTATTACATGGATTTACAGGTTAAAGATTCCTAGCTTCATTGACAAGCTTTTAAACAGTTTTGGGATTTCTAGCTTTATCAAAGCTATTTACGGGTTTAAAGGAATCTTGTTTCTTAAAAAAGTTTTAAAGGTTAAGAACCCCAAGCTTTATTTGACTATCTATTTAAGGTTACAAATTTCCTAACTTTATTGAAAAGCTTTTACAAATTAAAGGGTCCTAATTTTATTGGCAAGCTTTTAAAGTTAGGATTCCGCTTTATTGACGGTTTTAAAAGGGTTTAAGAACCCCTAACTTTTTTGTCCGCTATTCAGGTTAAGGATCCCAAATTTTATCGAAAACTTTTTATAAGTTTAAGGATCCCTAAATTACTGAAAAGTTTTAAGGTTATGGATCCTAACTTCTTTGACAAATATGTGGGTTTTTTATCCTAGCTTTTTTTGAAAGCTATTTTTCAGGTTAAGGGCCCCAAGCTTTACTGACAAGCTTTTTCAGGTTAAGGATCCCTAGCTTTTGCAAGCTATTCAAGTTTAAGATTGTTGGGATTTTTGGGCAAGACTTTTTACGGGTTAAGGATACTTAGATTTTTGACAAGCTATTTCGGGGTTAAAGGATGTTGTTTACTGCAAGCTATTTATAATTAAGGATTCCTTGCTTTTTGAAAAAGATTTAAGGTTTAAAGGACCTGCTTTATTTACAAAATTTTACGGTTTAGGATACTTAGTTTTATTTAAAAGCTATTTAAAGGTTAAGGCCCCCTAATTTTTATTGTCCAGAATACGGGTTTAAAGGATCCCAAATTTTACGAAAAAATTTTTTTAGTTAAGGACCCCTAAATTTATGAAAAGCTATTTACGGTTATTATTCCAAACTTCATTGACAAACTATGTGCAGGTTAATGATCCCTAGCTTTCTTGAGACGTTATTTACAGGTTAAGGGTCCCTACCTTTACTAACAAACTATTTACAGGTTAAGGATCCCTAGCATTATTGACAAACTATTTACAAGTTAAGGGTCCGTAGCTTTATTGACAAGCTATTTACAATTTAACGACTCCTAGCTTTATTGACGTGACATTTACAGGTTAACGATTCCTAGCTATATTGACAAACTATTTGCAAGTTAAGGATCCTTATGTTTATTGATGTACTATTTATAGGTTAAGGATCCCTAGCTTTATTGACAAATTATTTACAGGTTAAGGGTTCCTAGATTTATAGATATGCTGTTTGCAAGTTAAGGATTCTTAGTTTTATTAACAAGCTATTTACAGGTTAAGGACCCCTAGCTTTACTGACAAGCTATTTGCAGGATGAGGATTCCTGGTTTTATTGAGAATCTATTTACAGTTTAAATATTCCTAGCTTTATTGACATGGTATTTACATTTTAAAGATTCCTAGCTTCATTGACAAGCTATTAACCGATTATGGATTTCTAGCTTTATTCATCAGCTATTCACAGGTTAAGGAATCCTAGCTTCATTGAAAAGCTATTTACAGGTTTAGAATCCTAAGCTTTATTGACTAGCTATTTACAGATTAAAGAATTCCTAACTTTATTGACAAGCTTTTTACATATGATGGATTCCTAGCTTTATTGACAAGCTATTTACAGTGTAAATATTCCTAGCTTTATTGACATTGTATTTACAGGTTAAGGATTCCTAGCTTCATTGACAAGCTATTAACAGATTATGGATTTCTAGCTTTATTCATAAGCTATTTACAGGGTAAGGAATCCTAGCTTCATTGAAAAGGTATTTACAGGTTAAGAATCGAAAGCTTTATTGACTAGCTATTTACAGGTTAAGGATTCCTAGCTTTATTGACAAGCTATTTACAGGTTAAGGATTCCTAGCTTTATTGAGAAGCTATTCACAGGTTAATGATTCCTAAGATTATTGGCAAGCTATTTACAGGTTAAGGATCCATTGATTTATTGACAAGCTATTTACAGATTAAGTATCCCTATCTTTATCGACAATTGTTTATAAGTTAAGGATTCCTAGCTTTATTGA
Source organism: Cherax quadricarinatus (assembly GCF_026875155.1). Classification (NCBI taxonomy): domain Eukaryota; kingdom Metazoa; phylum Arthropoda; class Malacostraca; order Decapoda; family Parastacidae; genus Cherax; species Cherax quadricarinatus. Next base: position 1,183,612 of record NC_069405.1, read on the forward strand.
CAAGCTATTTACAGGTTAAGGATTTCTAGCTTTATTGACAAGCTATTTACAGGTTAAGGATTCCTAGCTTTATTGACAAGCTATTTACAGGTTAAGGATTCCTATCTTTATTGACTAGCTATTTAAAGGTTAAGGATCCCTAAATTTATTGTCCAGGTATATACAGGTTAAGGATCCCTAACTTTATTGACAAACTATTTATAAGTTAAGGATCCCTAACATTATTGAAAAACTATTTACAGGTTATGGATTCCAAACTTCATTGACAAACTATATGCAGGTTAATGATCCCTAGCTTTCTTGAGAAGTTATTTACAGGTTAAGGATCCCTACCTTTACTGACAAAGTATTTACAGGTTAAGGATCCCTAGCATTATTGACAAGCTATTTGCAGGTTAAGGGTCCGTAGCTTTATTGACAAGCTGTTTACAATTTAACGACTCCTAGCTTTATTGACGTGACATTTACAGGTTAACGGTTCTTAGCTATAATGACAAACTATTTGCAAGTTAAGGATCCTTATGTTTATTGGTGTACTATTTATAGGTTAAGGATCCCTAGCTTTATTGACAAATTATTTACAGGTTAAGGGTTCCTAGATTTATAAATAAGCTGTTTACAAGTTAAGGATTCTTAGTTTTATTGACAAGCTATTTACAGGTTAAGGATCCCTAGCTTTACAGAGAAGCTATTTGCAGGATGAGGATTACTAGCTTTATTGACAAGCTATTTATAGTTTAAGGATTCCTAGCTTTATTGGCAAGCTGTTTACATGTTAAGTATCCCAAGCTTTATTGACAAGCGGTTTACAGGTTAAGGATCCCTAGGTTTTTTGACAAAGTATTTATAAGTTAAGAATTTCTAACATTATTGACAAGCTATTTACAGGTTAAGGTTCCCAAACTTCATTGACAAAGTATTTAGAGGTGAAGGTTCCCGAGCTTTATTGACAAGTTGTTTTCAGGTTAAGGATCTCTAGCTTTATTGACACTATTTACAGTTTAAGAATCCCTAGCTTGATTGAGAAGCTATTTAAAGGTTAAGGATCCCTAGTTTTATTGACAAGCAATTTACAAGTTAAGGTCTCCAAGCTTTATTGGCAAGCTATTTACAGGTTATGGATTCGTAATTTTACTGACAAGCTATTTACAGGTTAAGGATTAATAGCTTTTTCGACAAATTAATTACATGTTAAGGATTCCTAGCTATGCTGACAAGCTATTTAAAGGTTAAGGATCCCTAGCTTTACTGACAGGATATTTACAGATTAAGGATTCCTAGCTTTGTTGATAAGCTATTTACAAGTTAAGGATCCCTAGCTTTATTGACAAATTATTTAAAGGTTAAGGATTCCTAGATTTATAGATAAGCTGTTTACAAGTTAAGGATTCTTAGTTTTCTTGACAAACTATTTACAGGTTAAGGATCCCTAGCTTTATTGACAAGCTATTTTCAGGATGAGGATTCCTTGCTTTATTGACAAGCTATTTGCAGTTTAAATATTCCAAGCTTTATTGACAGGGTATTTACAGGTTAAGGATTCCTAGCATCATTGACAAGCTGTTAACAGATTATAGATTTCTAGCTTTGTTCATAAGCTTTTTACAGGTTAAGGAATCCTAGCTTTATTGAAAAGCTATTTACAGGTTAAGAATCCTAAGATTTATTGACTAGCTATTTACAGGTTAAAGAATTCCTAACTTTATTGACAAGCTATTTGCAATTTAATTATTCCTAGCTTTATTGACAAGCTATTTACAGTTTAAATATTCCCAGCTTTATTGACATGGTATTTACAGGTTAAGGATTCCTAGCTTCATTGACAAGCTATTAACAGATTATGGATTTCTAGCTTTATTCATAAGCTATTTACAGGTTAAGGAATCTTAGTTTCATTGAAAAGCTATTTACAGGTTAAGAATCCCAAGCTTTTTTGACTATCTATTTACAGGTTACAGAATTCCTAACTTTATTGACAAGCTATTTACAATTAAAAGGTCCCTAGTTTTATTGACAAGCTAATTACAAGTTAAGGATTGCTAGCTATATTGACAACCCATTTCCAGGTTAAGGATTCCTAACTTTATTGACAAGCTATTTACAGGTTAAGTATCCCAAGCTTTATTGACAAGCTGTTTACAGGTTAAGGATTCCTAGCTTTATTGAGAAGCTATTGATGGATTAAGGATTCCTAGCTTTATTGGCAAGCTATTTACAAGTTAAGGATTCCTAGCTTTATTGACAGGCTATTTAAAGGTTAAGAATCCCTAACTTTATTGTCCAGCTATATACAGGTTAAGGATCCCTAACTTTATCGACAAACTATTTATAAGTTAAGGATCCCTAACGTTACTGAAAAGCTATTTACAGGTTATGGATCCCTAACTTCATTGACAAACTATGTGCAGGTTATTGATCCCTAGCTTTATTGACAAGCTATTTTTCAGGTTAAGGGTCCCAAGCTTTACTGACAAGCTTTTTACAGGTTAAGGATCCCTAGCTTTATTGACAAGCTATTCAAACTTTAAGGATTGTTGGGATTATTGGCAAGACTATTTACAGGTTAAGGATACTTAGATTTATTGACAAGCTATTTACAGGTTAAGGATGCCTTGCTTTACTGACAAGCTATTTATAAGTTAAGGATTCCTTGCTTTATTGACAAGATGTTTACAGGTTAAGGATTCCTAGCTTTATTTACACACTATTTACAGGTTAAGGATACTTAGCTTTATTTACAAGCTATTTAAAGGTTAAGGATCCCTAACTTTATTGTCCAGCTACATACAGGTTAAGGATCCCAAACTTTATCGACAAACTATTTATAAGTTAAGGATCCCTAACATTACTGAAAAGCTATTTACAGGTTATGTATCCCTAACTTCATTCACAAACTATGTGCAGGTTAATGATCATTAGCTTTATTGACAAGCTATTTACAGGTTAAGGATCCCTTGCTTTTTGGAGAAGCTATTTACAATTTAAGAACTCCTAGCTTTACTGACGTGATATTTACAGGTTAACGATACCTAGTTATATTGACAAACTATTTACAAGTTAAGGATCCTTATCTTTATTGTTGTACTATTTATAGGTTAAGGATACCTAGCTTTATTGTCAAATTATTTACAGGTTAAGGATTCCTAGATTTATGGATAAGTTGTTTATAAGTTAAGGATTCTTAGTTTTATTGACAAGCTATTTACAGGTTAAGGACCCCTAGCTTTATTGACAAGCTATTTGCAGGATGAGGATTCCTAGCTTTATTGATAAGCTATTTACAGTTTAAATATTCCTAGCTTTATTTACATGGTATTTACAGGTTAAGGATTCCTAGCTTCATTTACAAGCTATTAACAGATTATGGATTTCTAGCTTTATTCATAAGCTATTTACAGTTTAAAGAATTCCTATCTTTATTGAGAAGCTGTTTACAATTTAAGGATTCCTAGCTTTATTGACAAGCTATTTACAGTTTAAATATTCATAGCTTTATTGACATGGTATTTACAGGTTAAGGATTTCTAGCTTCATTGACAAGCAATTAACAGATTATGGATTTCTAGCCTTATTCATAAGCTATTTACAGGTTAAGGAATCCTAGTTTCATTGAAAGCTATTTACAGGTTAAGAATCCCAAACTTTATTGACTAGATATTTACAGGTTAAGGATTAATAACTTCATTGACAAGCTATTTACAGGTTAAGGAATAATATCTTTTTTGACAATTTATTTACAGGTTAAGGGTTCCTAGCTTTACTGTAAGGCTATTTAAAGGTTAAGAATCCCTAGCTTTATTGACAAGCTATTTACAGGTTTAGGATTCCTAGCTTTATTGACCAGCTATTTACAGGTTAAGGATCCCTTCATTTATTGACAAGCTATTTATAGGTTAAGTATCCCTATCTTTATTGACAAGTTATTTATAAGTTAAGGATTCCTTGCTTTATTGACAAGCTATTTAAAGGTTAAGGATTCCTAGCTTTGTTGACAAGCTATTTACAGGTTAAGGATTCCTGTCTTTATTGACTAGCTATTTAAAGGTTAAGGATCCGTAACTTTATTGTCCAGCTATGTACAGGTTAAGGATCCCTAACTTTATTGACAAACTATTTATAAGTTAAGGATGCCTAACATTATTGAAAAACTATTTACAGGTTATGGATTCCAAACTTCATTGACAAACTATGTGCAGGTTAATGATCCCTAGCTTTCTTGAGACGTTATTTACAGGTTAAGGGTCCCTACCTTTACTGACAAACTATTTACAGGTTAAGCTGTTTCATACTCAGATGTCCATACTGCATAGCATTCCACAACCACTGCTTAAGAGTGGAATGCTGTCTCCTGTCTATAACACAAGACTATTATGCTGTCTACACCACTATGTTCGAGCCTCAACGTGTCAGGCTTGTCTGCGCTATCCTGTCTCTACACTGATGTACATAACCACGAGTATGCGGAGATACGATACTGTGTACTGCCCTAGTACTAGGGGCATAACTTATAGTGAAACGGACACTGTTAAATTATAGAAGTGCTTGGCACAAGAGTGACTCTAATTAATGTTTATATTAAATTGTATTGATTTGAGTAATCAGTAATAATGTGAAAGACATTAATGCAATTCCTAGTGCGACCGTTTGTCGTGTTGGGGGGGTGTTGCAACCCCTGAATGGGTTGCAATAATTATTATGTATATATATAATTATTATCTTTTCATATAATTTTATATTGCTTATATTTGCGATAATAGCTAAATCGTAAATGTATTGCTTTATATTATTATATGACTTAGTTATGTTGTTAGGTAGGATGTAACATATTATGTGCTCAGTTCAAGTCTTGATTGTCTAACTACTGTAATTATCGCTCTTTGCTCGTTTCCCTGCTGGCTTCTTGCTGGGCAGCGACCCACGAAGCTATCACGTGATCGGGGGGGGTGTCCTCACCTCGCCTGAAATATTCAGTCTGGTCTAGACTCTCTTGGTGGTTGGACATATCCCTGACAAGTGCCTAACTCTTCCTTACTGGCCCTTGTTGGAGGATCATCTCTGTAGCTTTGTTAGTTCTGTAGAACTCTGTTCTCAGAACATTGTATAGACTTCGTTATTTTCGACGTTGTACTGAGGTTGTGGGTCGTTTAAACACTCTGGCAACCCCGGGTCCTGAGTTTGTACTTTTGCCCCTAACGGGTATGGTATTGTGTCCCTATCACGGGGGGATTTTTTTTTAAATGCTGAATTAGTTTCAGTTTTAAAGGGAGTTTTTGTGCTTTTATGGGGGATCTGCAGAGGGTCCCCCGTAGTGTCATTATAATATCTCCTTTTTCCCTGTTTTTGTGTGCATTTGCTTGTTATTTTGCTTTTGGGGTTTTTGGGCATTCTTTTTATTGTTCAACCCAACTGTTCTGATTCCCAAATTTGGTTAAGAAGTTAGTTTGTGGGGAAATTTTGAAAATAAATTGTTTAAAGTCTATTCGAGTTGGGGAGACTAGCAAAATTTAGAGCATTTTAAAAATTTTTTTACACCCAAATTTCCCCTTGTAAAAATTTTTGAAATTTATCTTATTAAATTTTAAATGTCCAGAGGAAACTTAAAAATTTATAAAGGTGAAATGTGCTTTCAGCACAATAATACGTAAAACCGAGAAAAAGTGATTAATATTTTTTGATTACTTTGTTTTTAATTTAATTTAATTTAAATTTTTTGGGTAATTTACCTCTAGATTTTAATTTAAATTTTTTAAAAATTTTAAATTTTCCCTTTTATTTAAAGTGCCTACCAGTTGTTAAACCTAAAAGCACTACTGAATCATACTGAATTCTAAGGGAAAATTGGGACAAAAAAACTGACTACTTTTACAAAAACCCATTCCCAGGTTTGGATGCTAGAATGGCATCTTTCTATTTTTCACTGGAGATCTCTAATTTTTTAAAAAGGGTTTTTTTTGTAACAAAAAAGCTTTTTTCCCAATGCACAGAAATTAATACTAAAGCTATTCTCAAACCCTTTTAAACAAAAATTTATTCCTCCTTTTTGGCATTCCTAAAACTATTCAAAGTGATTAAAAGGGCCCAACTTCACTGCCAAAGCAAATTTTGGGGAAGCATTAAATAGGTTTTGGGAAAAATCCCAAACTTTAAACCAAATGCCCAAAATCCTCAGTCCCAAAGGCGGGCCCTTTGGGAAAAATTTTCCCTCAGAACGTTAAAAAAAATGATGAGAAAATTTTTGCATGCATTTTTTTTACAGCTGGGATGAATCATTAACCCTTTTTTGCTGTTTTCAGTACGGAAACGGTTTCAAGAGTCTCGGTTTCAGTCCGTTTGAGCTATCTTTGGGGGAAAAAATTTGAAAGGGGGTTTTTCGGGGGGGGGCTCAAAAGGGAAGGGATGGGAAAAAACGTTTTGCTCAACACTCTACAACCCTTCTTCAAAAGGTTTTCAGGGGGGGCCAAAAGGTCCCGTTTGCCAAGGCTAACCTAAAGGCCAAAAACTCAAAAAAAAATGGGAAAAAGGGATTTACAGAAATACACAATTCCGGGTCCTTTTCCCTCCCGGGACAAGGTGTTGGTGCAGGAACCTTTTACTTTGGGCCCCCACCTTGAAAGCTGATTTAAAAAGGGCATTGCCAAAAATGTAAGGGAAATTATCGATGTGAAAATTTTTTGGAGCTCCCCCTTTATAAGGGCCCTCCCAAAAAATAAAACAACCACATTAATCAAATAAAATCTTTTCAAACCAATAAAGTCCCGTAATTTTCTCCCGGGCCTCTTCCCCGAGGAAAGACCCCCGACTCTTTTTCAAATCGTTTCTGAAAAAAATGTCAAAACTTCAAACTCTTTTCCTTCCCCAAAAAACCCAAACCCTTTGGAAAGGGGGGGGTTTCTGAAACTCAAGCAACAAATTTTAACTGCGCTTCTACAAATCATAACCCGATATTTTTGGGGGGTGTGCCCCCCCCCCAAAAAAAGTACGTTTTGGTTTCATGATGTAGATGTGGGAAACTCTAAAAAATATTAAAAATTTTCCCCCCACAAAAAGTAAAAACCTGAAAAGCCCGAGAAATTTCTTCAGCAAGGGAAATAGGAAATTTTTTTGTTAGAGCATAGTTTAAATGGGGGGGGGGGAGTTAGTCCATTTGGGGTTAAACCCTGCATCCTTGTTAAAAAAGCGTTGGGGGTTTTTCGTAAAGTGTACAGACACCGTAAGGTGAATGAGGGCCAATCACAGATCTTACCCCCTTTCCCCGTCCCAAAGGGCGTAACGACTTTTTTTGGAAAGGTACTTTTGTTTTCCAAGTTAAAATCTCCTTAAAGGTTACTACATGTACCTTTTTATGGGGTAAAGGCGAAGGAAAACTCTGATTGAATTCCAGGAGGCATTATCAAAATAAAAGGGTTTAAAACCCCCCCTTTTGAATGAAAAAATCCCCCACTTCATTCCAGAAACTTAACCCCTCAAAGGGTATTAAAAAGGCCCTGAAAAGGTTTCCCCGGGATGATATTGTGCAAGAAAGGTATAAAATACCGATAAATTGAAAAGGGTTTAAAACACATGATGATATTTTTTTTTGGGTCTGATTTTCGGGATTTTTAAATAACCCGTTTAGGCTTCAAGGGGCCCCCTTTGAGGGCCCTTTTCCCAGTTTCCCTTTTTAACTGTTTTGGCCCCGGGCCCCTGTTTTTTCCGTTTTTTTAGGCCATGAAGTGGTAGTGGTAAAGTTGCCCCAAACTTGCCAAAATTCTTGCCCAAATTTAAAAATTATCCAAAATTTTCCCCATGATAGGAAAAACTCTTCAAAGGTTTCCTAACCAGGGTAGGATTTTACAGAAGATTCTGGGAAAAAAATTTCTCAGCATTTTAAACCCTTCTTACCTCTTCTTAAAACCCGTCACAAAGTTCACTTTATTTAGACTTCAGTTTCTCAAAATGCTTTTGACAAAAAAACAAAAAAGAATTTTTTTGTGTACTGCCCCCATTTCTTTTGTCTCCAGGAAATTCTCCCCAAAACCCTTTTTCTTACAGGTTTTATGCTTTTGATTCTGAAGGGAAAAGGGGCCCGTTGTAAGGGCAAAAACGGGACAAGGGGTTTTCAGCCTTTAGGGCCCTTTTTCTCTGCAAAGTTGCCCCCCACATCAGAGGGCATTCTTACCCAATTTTAAAAAAAGCCCTCGCGCTGGTACTGGGTTGGAAAAAATATTTTTTATTCGGGGACCCAAAATTCGCAGGTGCTCACTGTCCAAGTGATCAAAAATCCTCTAGTTTTTCTCCCAAAACCCGAAGAACCCCACAACAAATGACTTTATTTCGAAGGCGATTTAAAACGCCAACCCAAAATTTTTTTTAGAATTGTAAATATTGCCGGCAAAGAAAAAATGTTGGCAGACTCTTTATAAAAGTCTTTAAAAATAAAATTTATTTAAAAATTATTATTAGGTTTAGGAGTGTTAGGTTTTCTTTGGGAACCCCTTTCCCCAAAACTTTTTTTTTTTTAAACCCCTGGGTGGGGGTTTCCCCTTTTTTTAGTGAAAAGGGGGTGTGGGGCTAACCGGGCCCCCTCGTTTTGGGACCTTAAACTAGCCCGACTGTTTTGTGTATCGCTCTCAGTTTTTGGGTTTGGCATTTTTTCACGTTTAAAAGCTGAAACTCTATCTAAAATTGGATGGTTGAGAGGAAGGCCCGGTCCCCCATTATTTTGTGTCATGGCGGCAAAGGTTACCACTGGGAGGGGGGGGCCTAATCTGGCCTTCTCGGGGTGGGGGGTGGCATGCAAAGGTACGTAAAACCCTTTTTTCCGAGCATGTACACACCCTCATTTACGACTATCCCCCAAAACCCCAGGGGAAACCGGGTGATGGGGTTTTGACAAAGGGGGCCCCCCTTAAACCCAACCATCCCCCATTTTCCCCGCCAATGAGAAAGGGTTTTTTTGGCATCGAAAAAGGTTTAAGTGGGTACCCCCTTTTCCTTCTGCCCTTGCTTTTCCCCTTTCAAGAGCGGGTTGAAGCAGGGTCTCCCTCTCCAAAGTGGTTTTCTTATTTTTCCTTGTTTACCGGGAAGGGAAATAAAACCTTCGCTGTACATATAAAATTAGTGTACAACTTCTTTTCAAAATTTTGGTAAAAGGATAATATAAGTAAAAATTTTTCTGCTGTTTTTTTTTGCTCCCAAAAAAACCCAGGAAAAAAGGGCCCCTTTTGGACCCCGGGGTTTGTAATACCACCTCCCCCTTTCACCTCCCCCCACGATTTCCCCACCTCCATCACCCCCTCCACCTCCCCCTTTCCTCCCCAAACCCACCACCACTCCCAACCCCCCAAATCCACCACCACTCCACCTCCACCCCCTTTTCCACCACCTTCACCCAACCTTTCCCAAACCTCCACCACTATCCCACCCCCCCCTGCACCCCACCCCCAAACCCCCAAATTCCCCCCCTCCACCCCCCCAAACCATCACCACCTCCACCTCCACCTCCACCCCCCCACCACCCCCCACCCCACCATAAATAAACCCTCCCCCCCCCACCTCCACCAACCCCCTCCACCACCCACCCCCTCCCCCAAACCACCTCCCCCCCCAACCACCTCCACCACCCCCCCCCACGCCCAAACCACCACTTCCCCACCCCCCCCCCAAAACCCTCCATCCCCAAACCCCCCCAAACCCACCCCCAACCACCCCCCCCCCCGGGCCCAAACCACCCCCTTTCCCTCCCCCCCATCTCCACCAACCTCCACCGCCACCTCCCAAAACAACCACCACCACCACTTTTCCCACCACCCCCCAACCCCACCTCTAACCTCCCCCTTTCCCCAAACCACCCCTCCACCACCACCTCCCCCACCACCCCCCAAACCCCACCCCAAACCACCACCCTTCCACCTACACCACCCACCACCTCTACTTCCCCCTCCACCTCCCCCACCCCCCATTTTCCCCACCTCCACCTCCACCTCCCCCACCCCCTTTCCCCCCAAACCATTTCCAGCTCAACCTTCAGCTAAACCCTTTCCCTCTTTCTCCATCCCCCCACCTCCCCCAACCCCCAAACCCCAAACCACCCCCTCCACCACCATTTTCCACCTCCATTTCCCCTTTTCCCCACCACCACAAAAAACCCCCCTTTCACCTCCCCCAAACCTTCTGCCCCCACCTCCTTTTCCCCACCAAGGGTTCCAAACCACCACCAAACCACCTTTCCACCCCCACCCCCAAACCACCCCCAAACCCCCAACCCCAAAACCCACCTCCCCCTTCAACCCCACCCACTCCACGTCCACCAGCACCTCCTCCCCCCAAACCCAGCCCCCCTCCCCCCCCCAACCACCCCCCCTTTTCCCACCCCCCACCTCCATTTCCCAACCTCCTCCCGCCCCCAAAACCCCTCCTTTTTCCCCCTTCTCCCCCTTTCCCCTCCTCCGAAAACGGCCAAATACAGAATGCAAAAAAAAAAATTTTCTTTTTGGCATGACAATTAAAGGTGCAAGCTGCCCAGTTGCAAAGAGGGGAGACGAGGGGGAGGGCAGAGGAGACGCGGGGGGAGACGGGGGAAAACCCGCTGGGGGGGAGAAGAGGAAGACAGGGGGGGAGGGAAGCGGAGACAGGGGAAAAAAGGGGAAAAAAGGGGGAAAACGGGGGGAAGACGGGGGGAGACGAGGAGAGACGCAAGGAGGGACGCGAGGGGAGACGAGGGGAGACGAGAGGAGACGAGGAGAGACGAGGAGAGACGTAAAGGGAGACGAGGAGAGGCGAGGGGAGACGAACAGAGATGACGGGAGATGTGGAGACGCGACGGGGAGACTAGAGGCTCACATTCACACCACTTACACCGCTCTCACCACTTACACCACTCACACCACTTACACCAATTACACCACTTACACCACTCTCACCAGTTACACCACTTACACCACATACACCACTCACACCACTTACATCACTCAAACCACTTGTACCACTCAAAACCACTCTCACCACTTACATCACTCACCACTTACACCACTCCTCACCACTTACACCACTCTCACCACTTACACCACTCTCACACACTTACACCACTCACAACACATACCCACTCTCACCACTTACACCACTCACACAACTTACACCACCCCACACCACTTACACCACACTCACCACTTGCACCACTCACACCATTTACACCACTCTCACAACTACACCACTCACACCACTTACACCACTTACACCACTCTCACCACTTACATCACTCAAACAACTTGTACCACTCACACCACTTATACCACTCTCACCACTTACACCACTCCACGCCACTCTTCACCACATAAACCCACTCACACCACTTACACCCACTCACACCACTCTCATCACTTACACCACTCAAACCACTCACATCCACTTACACCACCTCACCATTTAAACCACCACTCACACCACTTAAAACCACTCACACCATTTGAAACCACTCCACCACTTACATACCTCAAACCACTTATACCACTCACCCCAAACTCTCACCACTTACACCACTCACCCCAAACTCTCACCACTTATACCACTCTCACCACTTACACCACTCACACCACTCTCCCATTTACCACTCTCCCCACTTACACCATCACCCCACTTTCACCACTTACGCCACTCTCCCCACTTACACCACTCACAACATTTAAAACCCCCCCCCACTTACCCCACTCACACAATTTTCCCACCACACCATTACACCACTCTCCCCACTTGCCCACCACTCATTAACACTCTCACCACTTACACCCATCACACCACTTCAAAACCACCATCATTTAACCACTCTCACCACTTACACCATTACACCTTCACACCACTCCCCCACTTACCCCACTCACACGACTTACACCACTTAACCCTTACCCATTTCAACATTTACCCACTCCCCACTTACATTCCACACCCTCAACCCTCTCACCACTTACACCACTCACCCCCTGGTTCCCCCTTGAATGGGTTCAATGTAATGATTATTTTATAAATTTGCAATCTTTTCATTATTTTTATATTGCTATTTTTGCATAAAACAAAATCGCGAAATATATGATTATATTTTTATTTGTCTAGTTATTTTGTTTGGAGAAGTAACATATTTTGCGCTCATAGTTCAAGTCTTGATTTCTAACTACTGAAATTACGCTTGTGACTCGTTACTCTGCCGGCTTCTGAGCGAAGCAGCAATGCCCCACGTAGCTACACGTATAGAGGGGGGGGGGGTTTCCACCTCCCCGAAGTATTCATCTGTATTTAACCCCTTTTGGGGTTGGACGTATCCTGTAAATGCCTAACCTTCCTTATTGCCCCTTGTTTGAAGATGCTCTTTTCTTATTATTTTTTAGTTTAAAGACTTGTTCACAAAATTGCATAACTTATTTTTTTCGACTTGAAACGAGTTGTGTCTCTTAACACCTAGCAACTCGGGTCCTGAGCTTAGCTTCTGACCAAATTTGTAGGGGTACGTGTCTTCCATACACAAATAACCCCAATAAAGACAGAAGCTTAACGACGTTCGGCCCGATTGGACCATTGACAAAGTCAATGGTCCAAGTCGGACCGAAACGTCGTCGTAAGCTTCTGTCTTTTATGTGCGGGTTATTTGTGTATCGTTCCAGTCACGGTATTGTGCCTTTTTGTTATTTATTTGTGTACTGTCACAGTCGGGTATTTTCTTATGTTGAACTTAGATTCAGTAGTATGGGAGTTTTGTGACTTTTGTTGAGGATCTGCTGATGGTCCCTACTTAGAGTCATATTATCTCCTTGTTCCTGATTCTGTGTCGCAGTTGCTTGTTATATTGCTATTGGGCTTAGCATTCTTTTTATTGTTCAAGCAGACTGTTCTGATTGTCAGTTGGTCAAGAAGTTAGCTTATTTGAGGACTTTGTCAGTCACTTGTTTAAGTCTAGTCGAGTCCTGAGACATAGCAAACTACTTAGAGCACTTATACACATACACACACTTATTTGTATTATTACTTGTTGATGTACCAGACGGTACTCAAGACTTATAAATGTGATATGTGCTTTCATCACAATAATACTGTATACGAGAGTAGTGATTAATATTATTTTGCTTACTGTGATTAATTTAATTCAATTTGATATATGCCTAGACAACTTAACAAATTTATTAAATTTTAATTTCTCTAGTTAGTAGCCTACCAGTTGTAATCCTGAACCACTATTGAATCATACTGAATTCTAATGGATAATTGGACAAGGATACTGACTAATTGTTATGAAAACCCAGTAAGAAGCTGGATGCTAGAAGGGCAGTCCTTTCTAGTATTCATCTCCAAGCTTTTGGAATCGCGTTTTTTGTAACAAATGGAGACCTGTCCGGGATGCTCTTGATCCAAGGTGTTGGAGAAATTGTCCATTTTGACCATATAGTTACTCAAACACTTTGAATACTTTCCTAATCTGAAGACTTTGAGTTTAGTCTTGTACAACATATCAGGTGGATGTATGTACCTGATTGAGTCTCTTGATCCAAGGAGATGGAAATACTGTTTATGAGCTCTAGCTCTAAAACAACTAAAACTAAAATTCCTATTAGGATTATAGTTTCCCGTAATCACTCTCTTGTAGTACACTTATTTTCGTGATGTATGCCATAGTGAAACAGTTAATTGATACTCTGTCTTTGTCTGAGTTAAGTACATTAAAACTTCAGACGTGTTGGCGAGTAGCCAAATATCTCGGTGTGACGTATAACAGGAATTACACTGCAGAAACTGTCAGAGTGTTAATTAAAGATATATTGTTTCCTGCTCATACAGAGATGTCTGATTATGATTCAGATTCATAAAGCCTAGAGTCACAATTAGGAAGTATGACTCTATTTGATGACGTAGAAGAAAGAGCAACTAAGGCAGAAGTGAGCCTAGTGTCTGAGCTTAGTGTAGCTCAGTTCTTGCTCATGCCTTCCCTCCTAATTGGTAGTATGACTCAGCCTCATACTAGTACCGTGTATAATACACCTGTATCTATTTATCCTAGACCAGATCAAGACTCTCAAGGGATGGCTGGACAAGGTGCCCGACCTAAAGAACGTCCAGACTCATTCGTTAAATTCCTTTCTCCTCCGTTACCTACTGGTCCTATCTCTCAGGAACAGTTTGAGAGGTTTGAAAGCCTCATTATGTTGCAGACTGCACAAGTAGAGGCACAGAGGAAATTGAAAGAAGAAGATTTCCAGAGAGAAAAGGTTCGTCTTGGAAGACAGCAGACTGATAGATCACAGGACACATTTAATGTGCAGAAAGCTGCATCCATGGTTCCTAAGTTTTTTGAGAGTGACTTAGACGCCTATTTTGATGTGTTTGAGAACCAGGCACGTGCTATGAACTGGCCATGTAAGCACTGGGCTACCTTGTTGCACACAGCTTTGACAGGAAGAGCTCAAACTTCTACTGCTGCTTTACCATTTGCCAAGTACATTAGTTATGATGCTGTCAAACAAACTATTCTAGAGACATATAACTTGTTTCCTGTAAGTTATTAACGTGCATTTCGTACGTTTCAACGACGGCAAGATCAAACTTGTGTAGAGTTTGCTCGTGAGAAAAAAATTGCATTTGAGAGATGGTGTAAGTCTGCCAAGTGCAACAATTTCGACACTCTAGTTCAGCTGTCACTTCACGAAGAGTTTAACAGCTGTATGTCTGCTGACATACAAGAATATCTGATCGATCATACTACCTCGGATATTCTGGAAACTGCAGCATTAACAGACAATTATGAGATTTCTCACAAACTTGTATGTACTACAACACAGAGAAACAAGGTAACTAAAAATTGTCCTAGAAGTTGGCAACCTAAATCAGCTGCTCATTGCCGGCCTGATGTACCTGCTACTGTAACTTCTCTTACCTTTACCAGGAAAACTCACAATCCTGAATCTGTCTTTGTGGCTACACAGAAATCTGATATCGAGAAGAAGAAAGTTAAATGTACCTACTGTAACAGAAAAGGACATGCTAGAGAGTATTGCTATAAGTTAGAAAGAGATACGAGAGACAGTCGTGCGGCTGGCGCCCCCACTCAAGTCGTATCCTCTTAAGAGCAACAAAGGCACCAAAATCCTAGTAATACCTCTGATCCTACTGTTTTAGATAATATTACTCAGAATAGATGACTAGCGTCAGAGAGTGTATCTGATGAAAAGATTCGTTCACGATGAGTCCTTACTTTTTGAGAGGATTTGACGAATTTGACGAAGATTTGACGAATCACATCTAACTGAGATAATTACTTTCAGAGACACTGGCAGTTATCTCACGTTATTAAGAGAAGATGTACTGCCCATAACTGATGATACCTATTGCAAGATAGATGAATTGTTAGAAGCCTATGGAGGGGCTGTTATAAAAGTACCTCTTCACAAAGTTTGCATTGAAACAAGCTATTATACTGGTTATGTTTCAGTGGGTATATCCAGTGGTGTATTTCCCATCAGGTCAGTGGACTTGTTGGTAGGGAACGATATCCTTCATGCTGGTATATGTAAAGAACCACTTGTGATTGATAATAACACTGATGATAATTATGCCATTGAAGCTTGTAGAGAGAAGCCTATTTTATTTCCTCTCAGTGCAATTACTAGAGCTATGTCAATGATACAACAACCATCCTTGTCTCCTGTTGAGTTAGTGGGTGACAATGATTTGGGCTTGAATATGTTGTTTAGTGACGCTCTGCGCCCAGGGTCATTAACACCAACTCCCCCGTGTTATCAACCTAGTCAGGACACAACTGACGTTAAATTTCCAACTCATGATGATTTAATCAAAGATCAGTTTGTTGATCAGTCACTGGGAAGACTGAGAGATATAGCAGTTACTGAGAGTGATGCAAAGGATCTCGATAATTGTTACTATTATAGTAACGGTGTACTGATGGAGAAAAATACATGTAAGTTGTCAGCTGATAGTGTTTCGACGACAGTCAAGCATCTCGTAGTGTTATCAGTTTCATTTCGTGAACAAGCCATTGATTTTGCTCACAATAGTCCCATTGGAGGACATTTGGGTGTCAAGTAGACACTCGGTAAACTGGCAAAACATTTTACTTGGCCAAAGGTGAAGGAAACAGTAGCTGATCTTGTGCGACGTTGCCACGTGTGCCAAATGACAGGCAAGCCAGCACACACACCTCCACCTACACCTCTCGCTATGTTCACTAGTAGCAAAGTTCAGTTCATCTGGACTAGTGATTGTTCAGATTTGTTCAAAAGGTTGAAGCATCTGCTTTCCTCTGTTCTTGTGAAGAGTCCTAATTTCAATCTTCCCTTTTTACATATAGAGGCGAGTGGTTATGCAGTGGGTGTTGTGCTGCTCCAACAGTCAACATCCACTGATATTCTCCATCCTATATGTTACTATTCATCTAAGCTTATACGACACCAGAAAAATTATGCCACTATTGAGAAAGAGGCTCTAGCTCTTGTGGTGTCCTTGAAACATTTTGACGTGTATTTGGGCACTTCCCCATTTAAAATTAAGGCTTTTTCAGACCACAATCCACTCACTTACATAAACACTATGAAGAGTAAAAATGCTAGGATCATGAGGTGGGCCCTCAGAATCCAACCTTATTCTCTTAGTATAAAACACATAAGTGGTCATTGTAATGTAATTGCAGACGCTCTGTCACGTCCTTAATAATTATCAGTTGCATTAAATTAACGTAATTTTATGGCCAAATACCTTCTGTTACTTGCTACGTCAAATTCAGTAGAGTAACTTAATCCCTCCAGCCCATATTAATTATATATACTCATGTCTAATTAATCTATTTATATATTCACAGTAGTGATGATATGTGTGATATGTATGGAAGAAAATTCTCTCTCACAATAACAGTTAGTAAATGAATGGAGAGATGATAACTTGGATGATCTACAACCACTACCTACCATCGATACTTCAACTCTTGAAGATACCCACCCGCTTACTAGACCTATTACATTACTAGAGATAAGTCAGGTTATTGGAATAATGAGAAATAGAGCCCCTGGCCTCTCTGGAATAACAATGAAAAAAATAAAGTACCTACCTAGAAATTGCAAACAGTCCTTGGTAAATATCTTTAATGCCATCTTGGCCTCAGGACATTTTCCAGTTGTTTTTAAGACTGCTAGGATGATCTTTCTTGCTAAGCCCAATAAAGACATCCACCAACCTGGGAACTATAGACCTATATCTTTACTTGAAGTCACTGGAAAAGTTCTTGAGAAAGTCATTTCCAACAGATTGAATTACTATATGGAGTTTAATCACTTGTTTACTGAAAAACAATTTGGCTTTAGAACACATAGAGGTACCAATCATGCAATAAATGTTATTTTTGACACTGTAGCAAGTCTAAAACAGCAGGGCAATCTTGCCTTAATTGCCACCAGAGATGTTCATAAAGCTTTTGATAGCTTATGGCATGATGGCCTTATATACAAACTCATTGACCTACCAGACCATAACTGGACTTTTCTCAGAGTAATTTATAATTTCTTAACTCAAAGAAAAATCATTCCCACCTTTCATGGCAAGTCGACAGAACCTTTTATACCGACGGCTGGTGTCCCACAAGGTTCTTGTCTCAGTCCACTTCTGTTTAACATTTATGTGAATGACCTTCCTCAACCAGATTTTTAATGACACAATTGTGACACAGTTTGCAGATGATGTTATTCATGTCGTCTCATCAACTCCATAACAGGAAAATACAAGTATGAGAGAGTCATAGAAAAAATGAATATTGAACTTCGTCGAACATCTAATTGGGAGAAGAAATGGAGAATCATGACTAATCCTGACAAGGTCCTTGTTAGCACGATAGGGTGTTTTGCATCAAACCATCGAAGATAAAGGGGTATCTCCATCAGAGGTACACCTGTAGCCATTAGAAACCCTAACAAGATCTTGGGATATGAAATAGACAGGCTGCTCCACTCAACATCTCATGTAACTAAAAAGATCAACACAGCCAAAGTCGGTCTTAGCAGACTCTTTCGATTCAATCAAGCCCCTCAACATGTCAAAAAACACCTGTATAAAATGATAATAAGACCTATACTCGAATACCCTTGTGTCCCAATGTCATTAACAACAAAGACCAACATGCTACGGTTACAAAGGGTCCAGCATAGTGCTCTTCGCTTTATTACCGATACCAGGAGGAGAGACAGAGTTAAAATGGCAGATTTACACACTCAACAAGATATTACTGCCATAAATGTACGCCTTGACACCCTAAAAAAGAAACAACTTTATACAATGCAAGAACTATACATGCCAGATAGAGAACATCCTATACAAGCGATAAATACCACAGATTACATCATCAATACTCCGCCTCACAGGACTCAAAGAATGACTCTCCCACAGAGGGTTTGTCGTTTTATTCATAAAGATGATTACCCTCGACCCATGATTTTGAGCAACTTACCTGATGAAGAAGATTGGATACCACCAGAACCCTTCTATGTATACTGAGAAAATCATCGCCCCCCAATTAGGGAGACATCTTAAATAACTTTCTAATGTAAAAATTATGCTATTGACTACAGTTGGACACCACCATTAAGAAGCTATTGTCACGAACTTATAAACTGGCCAGAAAATTATTGCCTTTCTTGTCGTATGAATATCCGTTGCGCAATCGCGAAAAAAAAAAAAAAAAAAAAAAAAAAAAAAAAAAAAAAAAAAATGCAACTTGTATAACTATTACCAAATTTAGAGTCATGTAAATTATATACCTATTATATCTATGTGACTCTGATGGGTTTAGAGTTATACCTCTTAAAGAATATCTTATCAATTCACATACACTTTTTAAATTGCACCAAAGTGGTTGGGCCACTTACCTTTTATATCCTACCTCTCCCCCCCTCCCACCCTTATCCAATATTTCCATCCTTACCCATCCTTCTTCCTTACCCATCTTACCAAAGCTCTGGTCATCATCATCAGGAGAAGATGATATGTGTGTGAGGAGACAGAAGCTGAGTGTTGAGTGGGTAGTGTTGTGTGGGCGATGTACTGCATGACGGAACAGTGTCCTGCCCCAGACCCCCCCCCCTTACTACACACATTAAACTGTTTCATACTCAGATGTCCATACTGCATAGCATTCCACAACCACTACTTAAGACTGGAATGCAATCTCCTCTACTATGATCGAGCCTCAACGTGTCATGCTTGTCTACGTTATCCTGTCTCTACACTGATGTACATAACCATGAGTATGCAGAGATACGATACTGTGTACTGCCCTATTACAAGGGGCATAACTTAGTGATATAGACACTAAAATTATAGAAGTGCTTGGCACAAGAGTGACTCTCATTATTTTTTATATTAAATTGTGTTAGTAAAGTAACCTGAGTAATCAGTAATAATGTGAAAGACATTAATGCAACTCCTAGTGCGACCGTTTGTCGTGTTGGGGGGGTGTTGCAACCCTTGAATGGGTTACAATGTATATGATGTATATGTATATAATGTATGCTATCTTTTCATATAATTTTATATTGCTTATATTTGCGATAATTGCTAAATCGTGAATATATTGCTTTATATTATTATTTGTCTTAGTTACTTTTGTTAGGTAGGATGTAACATATTATGTGCTCATAGTTCAAGTCTTGATTTTCTAACTACTGTAATTATCGCTTGTGACTCGTTACTCTGCCGGCTTCCGTTGCTAGGCAGCAACTGTCCACGGAGCTATCACGTGATAGAGGGGGGGGTGTTCTCACCTCGCCTGAAGTATTCAGTCTGGTCTAGACTTGCTTGGTGGCTGGACGTATTCCTGACAAGTGCCTAACCCTTCCTTATTGGCCCTTGTTGGAAGATCATCTCCTGTCTCATTATTATTGTTAGTTCTGAAGACTCTGTTCACAGAACATTGCATAGTCTCAGTTATTTTTGACGTTGTACTGAGGTTGTGTGTCTCTTAGACACTCTGAGCAACTCAGGTCCTCAGCTGTAGCTTCTGACCTAATTTGTACTTGTATCTGTGTACTGTCACAGTCGGGTATTTTCTTATGCTGAACTTAGATTCAGTAGTATGGGAGTTTTGTGACTTTTGTGGAGGATCTGCTGATGGTCCCTACTTAGTGTCGATATATTATCTCCTTATTCCTGATTCTGTGTCGCAGTTGCTTGTTATATTGCTATTGGGCTTAGCATTCTTTATATTGTTCAAGCAGACTGTTCTGATTGCCAGTTGGTCAAGAAGTTAGTTTATTTGAGGGCTTTGTCAGTCACTTGTTTAAGTATAGTCGAGTCTTGAGACATAGCGAACTACTTAGAGCACTTATACACATACACACACTTATTTGTATTATTACTTGTTAATGTACCAGACGGTACTTAAGATTTATAAATGTGATATGTGCTTTCAGCACAATCATACTGTATACGAGAGAAGTGATTAATATTATTTTTGCTTACTGTGATTAATTTAATTCAATTTGATATACGCCTAGACAACTTAATAAATTTATTAAATTTTAATTTCTCTAGTTAGTAGCCTACCAGTTGTAATCCTGAAGCACTATTGAATCATACTGAATTCTAATGGATAATTGGACAAGGATACTGACTAATTGTTACGAAAACCCAGTAACAGGCTGAATGCTAGAAGGGCAGTCCTTTCTAGAATTCATTGGAGATCTCTAAGCTTTTAGAGTCGCGTTTTTTGTAACATAGACCACTCACAATACTTACACCACTCTCACCACTTACATCATTCTCACAACTTACACCACTCATACCACTCTCACCACTTACACCACTCACACCCCTTTTCACCACTTACACCACTCGCACCACTTACACCACTTACACAACTCTTCACCACTTCCCCCAAACTCAAAACCACTTACACCACTCTCACCTCTTACACCACTCACACCACTTATATCACTTACACCACTTACACATCCCCACACACCACTTACACCACGCACACCACTTACAACACTCTAACCGTTTTACACCACTCTCACCATTTACACCACTCACACCACTGAAACCACTCGCACCAATCTCACAACTTCCCACCACTCACACCACTCTCACCACTTACAACACTCTCACCAAAACCACCACTCATACCACTCTTCCCACCACTTACACCACTCACACCAAACTCTCACCACTTAAAACCACTCACACCACTTACAACCACTCTCACAACTTACACCCACTACAATACTTACACCACTCACATCACTTACACAACCAATTTACACCACTCTCACCACTTACACCACTCACACCACTTTGCACCACCTCACATCCCACTTACACCACTCTCACTACTACACCACTCAAAAACCACTTTCAACCACTTACACCACTCTCAACACTCACACAACTTACACAACTCTCACCACTTACAATACTCACACAACTTAAACCACTCTAACCACTTACACCACTCTCAACCACTTACACCACTCACACCACTTTCACCACATAAAACCACTCTCACCAATAACAACCAGTCACACCATTACATCACTTGCACCACTCACACCACTAAAACCAATCACACCACTTACGCCACTCACAACCAATTACACCACTCAAAAACCACTTACACCACTTCATCATTACACCACCTCCCCAAATTACACCACTCAAAACCACTTTCACCCCCCCTTTAAAACCACTCTCACCACTTACACAACTAACACCACTCTTCACCATTACACCACCACGCCACTCACACCACTCTCAACCACTATACCACTCACCACTTACACCACTCAAAACCAAACTTCACCACTTACAACTAAAACCACTTACACACTCACACAACTCTCCTACTTACCCCAAACTCACACCACTTGCACCGTCACACCACTCTCGCTTATTCACACCACTCCTCCACTTACACCACTCATACCCCTTTTCCCACCCACTTACACCACCCCACCACTTACACCCAATCACACCACTATCACCACTTAGACCACTAACAAAACTCTTCACCACTTACACCACTCACACCACTTGCACCACTCACCCACTTACACCACTCTCACCACTTACGCCACCCCCACCACTTATATCACTTACACCACTTACAATCACTCACACCACTTAAACCACCACGCCACTTACACCACTCACACCACTTAAAACCACTCTAACTGCTTACACCACCTCTCACCACTTAAAACCACTCACACCCACTTGCACCAATCACACCACTTACACCACTCTCACCACTTAAAACAACTCACATCACTTTCACCACTTACACCACTCTCACCACTTACACCACCCCACACCATTTACCAGCACTCACAACCACTTACACCACTCTCAACCCTTACACCACTCTCACTACTAAACCACTTTCACCACTTATATAACTCCCAACCACTTAAAACCACCACACCACCACACAACTTACACAACTCTCACCACTTACACCACTCACACCACTTACATCACCCCACACCACTTACACAAACTCACACCACTTCCCACCATTCTCACCACTTAAAACCACTTGCAAAACCCAAACCACCACTTACACCACTCTAAACCACTTGCACCACCCACACCACTCACACCACTTACACCCACTCACACCACTTACACCTCTCTAAACACACCATTCTCACCACTTACACCACTCACACCATTTTCACAAACCACTTACACCACTCACACCACTTACCCCACTCAAAACCAAATACACCACTCTCACCACTTGCACCACTCACACCACTTAAAACCAATCACCCCAACTTACGCCACTCACAACCAATTACACCACTCACACCACTTACACCCACTCTCATCACTTAACACCGCTTCCCCCAAAAACTTGCACCACTCACACCACTTTAAACCACTTACACCACTCTCACCACCTACACCACCCCACACCATCATTACACCACCCCTCATCACTTACACCGCTCTCACCACTTACACCACTCACACCACAGTCACCACTTACACCACTCACATCATTTTCACCACTGACACTTCTCTCACCACTTTACACCACTCACACCACTTACACTACTTACACCATTCTCACCACTTACACCCACTCACAACCACTCTACACCACTTACACCACTCACACCACAGCTCACCACTTATACCACTCTCACCGCTTAACACCACTCACACCACTCTTCACCACATTACACCACTCACACCACTTACACTACTTACACCATTTCTCACCACTTACACCACTCACACCACTCTACACCACTTACACCACTCACACCACTCTCACCACTTATACCACTCTCACCGCTTACACCACTCACACCACTCTAACCACTTACACCACTCACACCAATTTCACCACTTACACCACTCTCACCACTTACACCACTTCAACCACTTTCACCACTTATACCACTCTCACCACTTTCACCGCTCTTCACCACTTACACCACACTCACACACCACTTGCACCACTCACACCACTCTCACCACTTTCACCCACTCAAACCACTTGCAAAACTCTCACCACTTACACCACTCACACCACTTGCACCACTCACACCACTCTCACCACTTACACCACTCACACAACCTCACCAATTACAACAATCACACCTCTCTTCACCACTTACAACCACTCTCACCACTCTTCACCACTTACACCACTCACACCACTTGCACCACTCGCACCACTTACACCACTCTCACACTTACACCGCTCTCACCACTTACATTACTTACACCACTTCACACCACTCACACCACTTACACCACTCACATCACTTACACAACCACTCACCCCACTTACAGCACTACTCACACCACTTACACCACTCTCCTCTTACACCACTCACCTCCACTAGTACCACATCACTCCACTCTTACCACTTACACGACTCACACCACTTACACCTCTCGCACCACTCTCAACCATTTACCACCACTCACACAACTGCACCACTCTCACCACTTACACCCACTCACATCATTTTCACCACTGACACTTCTCATCACCACTTACACCACTCACACCACTTACACTACTTACACCATTCTCACCACTTACACCACTCACACCACTCTACACCACTTACACCACTCACACCACTCTCACCACTTATACCACTCTCACCGCTTACACCACTCACACCACTCTTCACCACTTACACACACTTACACTACTTACACCCATTCTCACCACTTACACCACTCACACCACTCTACACAAACCACTTACACCACTCACACCACTCTCACCACTTATACCACATCTCACCGCTTACACCACTCACACCACTCTAACCACTTACACCACTCACACCACTTTCACCACTTACACCACTCTCAACCACTTAACAACCACTTCACCACTTTCACCACTTATACCACTCTCACCACTTTCACCACACTCTTCACCACTTACACCACTCACACCACTTGCACCACTCACACCACTCTCACCATTTCAACCACTCAAACCACTTGCAAAACTCTCACCACTTACACCACTCACACCACTTGCACCACTCACACCACTCTCACCAACTTACACCACTCACACAACCTCCACCAATTACAACAATCACACCTCTCTTCACCACTTACACCACTCTCACCACTCTTCACCACTTACACCACTCACACCACTTGCACCACTCAAAACCTACTACACCACTCTCACACTTACACCGCTCTCACCACTTACATTACTTACACCACTTACACCACTCACACCACTTACACCACTCACATCACTTACACCACTCACCCCACTTACAGCACTCACACCACTTACACCACTCTCCTCTACACCACTCACTCCACTAGTACCACTCACATCCACTCTTACCACTTACACGACTCACACCCTTACACCTCTCTCACCACTCTCACCACTTACACCACTCACACAACTTGCACCACTCTCACCACTTACACCACTCACATCATTTTCACCACTGACACTTCTCTCACCACTTACACCACTCACACCACTTACACTACTTACACCATTCTCACCACTTACACCACTCACACCACTCTACAACCACTTACACACCACTCACACCACTCTCACCACTTATACCACACTCAACAGCTTACACCACTCACACCACTCTTCACCACTTACACCACTCACACCACTTACACGACTCACACAAACTCTCAACACTTACACCACTGAAACACTTGCACCACTCTCACCACTTACACCACCACACCACTTTCACCACTCACACCAACACTCTAAACCACTTACTCAACTCACACCACTCTCACCACTTACTCCACTCACACCCCTTTTCACCACTTACACCACTCGCACCACTTACACTATTCACTCCACTTTTACCACTTAGACCACTAACTCCACTCTACCATGTACACCACTCACATCACTTGCACCACTCACACCACTTACACCATTCTCACTACTTACACCACTCCCATCACTTATATCACTTACAGCACTTACATCACTGTTGCGTACAGGGCCATTACTTAGGCCTCTTTAGCCCTTTTTTGCAACAAATAAACAGGATTGAATATTCTGTTCTAGATGAAATCATTCAAGGTTCAGTAGTAAACAATCACAATGTTTCTTTCCGGTTTTTTATTAAGTTTCTAATAAACTATAGAAGTGTTTTATATTAACTTTAAAAAGGTCGCACCATAAAACAGAGTACTCATGAAATTTACACTTAAGTTCACTTAAAAGATAATACACAGTATTATCTTGATTATAGTACTGAACGGCTCTAGTATCATAACACCTTCTCTTGACATAATAACACTTTACTTAACTCAATCCAAATGAGACAGAAGACGTAACACTTCAATAATAATTCACTCTTATTCAACTTTCATAATATACTAAGTGAGATTAGGAATATTTTACACTTAAAAGTAATTTTGAGGCGAGTCTGTCTCCCATGACTTTTTTCAACCGTCCTCTTGAACCAATACTGCTTAAATTCACTCCTAGCAGAGCTAGGGACAATCACCAGCGTCCTCCAAAACAGCAACACACACTTCATCCGAGACGTTTCTGTCAGATACCGTCCGAGGTACTGAAGGGTCACTAGGGAACCTCATGTGGTACCAGAAGTTTAAATCCAGGAATCAGGGAGCTTCCCTCACGAGAGTGAGGAAGGTAAGAACTGAACTCTGTGAGGCTTTACCAGCCCACTTTGCCTCGGTCGGAGCAGGGGGTCGAGCAGCTCAAAACCTACTGGTGCTTGGCCAGGTCACCAGCAGTTGACACTAATTAAATGACCTACCTAAATACAAAGCTAAGTAATACGACCAGATAATATTATAAAGTCGAGTAAATCCATTTTAGCTACTAATGGAATTACTCCTGAATATAATATTAAGTGAAATAGCAAAAATAACATGCAATAGTATAGCATTGTGATAAGAAGAAAATGAACAAAATGAACAAAGGGTGTAACAATCACTCACAAACTTACACCACTCACACAGCTTACACCACTCACACCACTTACACCACTCTTACTGCTTACACCACTCTCATCACTTACACCACTCACACCACTTGTACCACTCACACCACTCTCACCACTTACACCACTCACACCACTCTCACCACTTACAACACTCTCACCACAAGCCCCACTCATACCACACTCCATCACTTACACCACTCACACCCACTTACACCTCTCACACCACTCTCACCTCTTACACCACTTACACCACTTACACCACTCTCTCCAATTACACCACTCTTCTTACACCACTCACATCACTTTCACCACTTACACCACTCTCACCACTTACACCACTCACACCACTTACACCACTCACACCACTTACACCACCCCTCACCACTTACACCACTCTCACTACTTACACCACTCACATCACTTTCACTACTTACACCACTCTCACCGCTTACACCACTCTCACTACTTACACAACTCACACAACTTACACAACTCTCACCACTTACACCATTCACGCCTCTTACACCACTCACACCACTTACACCACTCACACCACTTACATCATTCTCACCACTTACACCACATGCACCACTCACACCACTTACACCACTCTCACTACTTGCACCACTTACACCACTCACACTACTTACACCACTCACACCACTTACACCACTCACACCACTTACACCACTCTCACCACTTACACCACTCACACCACTTTCACCACTTACACCACTCTCACCACTTACACCACTTACACCACTCACCACTTACACCACTCCCACCACTCACACCACTTACACCAATCACACCACTTACGCCACTAGCACCAATTACACCACTCACACCACTTACGCCACTCACACCAATTACACCACTCTCACCACTTACTCCACTCACATCACTTACACATTTCACACCACTCTCACCACTTACACCACTCACACCACTTACACCACTCTCACCACTTACACCACTCTAACCACTTTCACCACTCACACAACTTTCACCACTTAAACCACTCTCACCACTTACACCACTCACACCACTTACACCACTCTCCCCACTTATACCACTCTCACCACTTACACCAATCTTCACCACTTACACCACTCACCCCCCTTACACCACTCACACCACTCTCACCACTTACACCACTCAAACCACTTGCAAAACTCTCACCACTTACACCACTTGCCCCACTCACACCTTCTCACCCTTATACCACTCACACCACTCTCGCCATTTTACCCCCTCACACCACTCTTTACCACTTGTAACACTCACACCACTTACACCACTCACACCACTCACACACTCTCTCCACTTACACCACTCACACCACTTCACCACTTTCACCACTCACGCCACTCTCACCACTTGCAGAACTTGCACCACTCACACCACTTGCATCACTTGCACCTCTCACACCACTTACACCACTCACACCACTCTCGCCACTTACCCCACTCACCCACTCCGACCACTTACACCACTCACACCACTTACACCACTCCAAAACCACTCTCACCACTTACCACTTACGCCACTCACACCATTTTCCCACTCACACCACTCTCCCTTACACCACCACACCATTCCACCACTTAACAGACCACTCACACCACTCTCACCACTGCCCACTTACACCAC
This sequence comes from Cherax quadricarinatus, assembly GCF_026875155.1. Taxonomy (NCBI): domain Eukaryota; kingdom Metazoa; phylum Arthropoda; class Malacostraca; order Decapoda; family Parastacidae; genus Cherax; species Cherax quadricarinatus. The sequence goes on from NC_069405.1 coordinate 1,211,742, forward strand.
TCTAAACCACTTACACCACTAAACAGGCTACTACTCACAGTCTTCCACTCAAAGGTTTCCATTCAACACCACTCAAAACAGTTATACCACTCATGACTTCTCACAGGCTGCTACCCATCACCACTCACCCCACTCACAGGCTGCTACTCATAACCACTCACCCCACTCACAGGCTGCTACTCATCACCACTCACTGCACTCACAGGCGGCTACTCATCACCACTCACAGGCTGCTACTCATCACTAATCATACCACTCACAGGCTGCCACTCATCACCACTCACACCACTCACAGGCTGCAAATCATGAATCACACCACTCACAAAACTCTTAGGCTGCCGCTCATCACCACTCACACCACTCACAGGCTGCCACTCAAAACCACTCACACCACTCACAGGCTGCCACTCATCACCACTCACACAACTCTCAGGCTGCTGCTCATCACCATTCACACCACTCACAGGCTGCAAATCATGAATCACACCACTCACACCACTCTTAGGCTGCCGCTCATCACCACTCACACCACTCACAGGCTGCCACTCATCACCATTTGTTGCAACCCCTGAATGGGTTGCAATGATTAATATGTATATATATATCTATAATTATTACCTTTTCATATAATTTTATATTGCTTGTATTTGCGATAACAGCTAAATCGTAAATGTATTGCTTTATATTGTTATTTGACTTAGCTTCCTTTGGTTAGGTAGGATGTAACATATTATGTGCTCAGTTCAAGTCTTGATTGTCTAACCACTGAAATTATTGCTCTTTGCTCGTTAGACTGCCTGCTTCTGTTTCTGAGCTGCAGCTGTCCACGGAGCTATCACGTGATCGAGGAGGGGTGTCCTAAACCTCGCCTGAAGTATTCAGTCTGGCCTAGACTCTCTTGGTGGTTGGACAGATTGTCTGTCTCATTATTCTTGTTAGTTCTGTAGAACTCTGTTCACAGAACATTGTATAGATTTATTTGATTTTCAAACGTTGTACTGAGGTTGTGTCTCTCATAGACACTCGAAACAACTCAGGTCCTGAGATGTAGCTTCTGACCTAACTTGTACTGGTATCTGTGTATTGTCACAGTCGAAGATTTTCTTATGCTGAACTTAGATTCAGTAGTATGGGAGTTTTGTGACTTTTGTGGAGGATCTGCTGATGGTCCCTACTTAGTGTCGTTATATTATCTCCTTTTTCCTGATTCTGTGTCGCAGTTGTTGTTTTATTGCTATTGGGGCTTAGCATTCTTTTTATTGTTCAAGCAGACTGTTCTGATTGCCAGTTGGTCAAGAAGTTAGTTTATTTGAGGACTTTGTCAGTCACTTGTTTAAGTCTAGTCGAGTCTTGAGACATAGCGAACTACTTAGAGCACTTACACACATACACAAACTTACTTGTACATATTTGTAATATCTTATTAAATGTTAATGTACCAGACGGTACTTAAGAATTATAAATGTGATATGTGCTTTCAGCACAATACTATTGTATATGAGAGAAGTGATTATTATTATTTTGTTGATATTGATTTAATTTAATTTGATATATGCCTAGACAACTTAATAAATTTATTAAATTTTAATTTCTCTAGTTAGTAGCCTACCAGTTGTAATCCTGAAGCACTAATGAATCATACTGAATTCTAATGGATAATTGGAGAAAGATACTGACTACTTGATATGAAAACCCAGTAACAGGCTGGATGATAGAAGGGCAGTCCTTTCTGGTATTCACTGGAGATCTCTAAGCTTTTAGAATCGAGTTTTTTGTGACAAATGGGGGCCTGTCCAGGATGCTCTTGATCCAAGGTGTTGGAGAAATTGTCTAGTTTGACATTCTAGTAACTCTATGATCAAACACTTTGAGTACTTCCCTAATCTGAAGACTTTGAGTTTAGTCTTGTACAAATACCAGGTGGATGTATGTACTTGACTGAGTCTCTTGATCCAAGGAGATGGAAATTCTGTTTAATGAGTTCTAGCTCTAAGACCTCAAAACACTAAGTTTCCTATTAGGATTATAGTTTCCCATAATCACTCTCTCGTAGTACATTTATTTTTGTGATGTATGGCAAAGTGAAACAGTTAATTGATACTCTGACTTTGTGTGAGTTAAGCACAGTAAAACTTCAGACGTGTTGGCGAGTAGCCAAATATCTCGGTTTTGACATAACGGAATTACACCGCAGGAAACTGTCAGAGCGTTAATTAAAGATATATTGTTTCCTGCTCATACAGAGATGTCTGATTATGATTCAGATTCAGAAAGCCTAGTGTCACAATTAGGAAGTATGACTATTTGATGACTTAGAGGAAAGAGCAACTAAGGCAGAAGTGAGCCTAGTGTTTGAGCCTAGTGTAGCTCAGTTCTCGCTCACGCCTTCCCTCCTAACTGGTAGTATGACTAAGCCTCACGCTAGTACTGTGTATGCTACACCTGTATCCACTTATCCTAGACCAGATCTACACTCTCTAGGGATGGCTGGACGAAGTTTGCGGCCTAAGGACAGTCCAGAAAGACATGTTAATTTCCTTACTCCTCCATTACCCACTGGTCCTATCTCTCAAGAACAGTTTGAGAGGTTGGAACGCCTCATTATGTTGCAGACTGCGAAAATAGAGGCACAGAGGAAATTGAACGAAGAAGATTTGCAGAGAGAAAATGTTCGTCTTGGAAGACAACAGACTGATAGATCACAAGACACATTTAATGTGCAGAAAGTAACCTCTATGGTTCCAAATTTTTTGAAAGTGACTTAGACACCTATTTTGATGTGTTTGAGAACCAGGCACGTGCTATGAACTGGCCACATAAGGACTGGGCTACCTTGTTGCACACAGCTTTGACAGGAAGAGCTCAAACTTGTACTGCTGCTTTACCATTTGCCAAGTACATTAGTTATGACGCTGTCAAACAAACTATTCTAGAGACATATAACTTGTTGCCTGTAAGTTATCAACGTGCATTTCGTACGTTACAACGACGACAAGATCAAACTTGTGTAGAGTTTGCTCGTGAGAAAAAAGTTGCATTTTGAGAGGTGGTGTAGGTCTGCCAAGTTTTAACAACTAGACAGCCTTGTTTTAGTTGTTACTACACGAAGAGTTTAACAACTGTATGTCTGCTGACATACAAGAATATCTGATCGATCATACTACCTCGGATATTCTGGAAACTGCAGCATTAACAGACAATTACGAGATTTCTCACAAACTTTTACGTACTAAAACACAAAGAAACAAGGTAACTAAAAATTGTCCTAGAAGTTGGCAACCTAAATCAGCTGCTCATTGCCGGCCTGATGTACCTGCTACTGTAACTTCTCGTACCTTTACCAGGGAAACTCACAATCCTGAATCTGTCTCTGTGGCTAGACAGAAATCTGATATCGAGAAGAAGAAAGTTAAATGTACCTTGTGGAAATTTATTTGGTCCCTAAAGTTCCACAGCAGATCCAGCATGGCCGTATGGGACGGCTGAGCCGGGGGGCTCTTACACCCTCCCAAACAAAGCATTCTCTGGTTGGCGATTGTTGGTAAGCTTATTTATTTATAGATTTACCCTTCGGGGAAGGAGTAGGTAGTTCTACTGATAGTATATTAATATTAGGTTTACTAAGGCAAATGTAGATAATAATAATGTTGACCTAAGACCTTAACATAGGTAGTAATAGGCCGTTAATGTAGGCAAACACTAGGATAAGTTAGCTAGGGAGAACTGGCAGCCCTAGCTTGAATGACGAGTGGCGGGTCACAAAGACAGAATAGCGTCCTTCTTAAGACAGACACCAACTGGACAAGACGTGCCGTGATCAGCAGACGGCGCCCCCACGTGTCTTCACATTTGAGACCTGGGGAAATCTGGTAGAGGCACCTCGATGTACCGTAGATGACCTCCTCCGTCAGGCCCATACAGTAAGACAAGACCTTCACCTTTTTTCTCGTAGATTACTGGCCAGTGTCTTGGGAGATCGTGAGTGAGTTTTAACTGTGGGCCCGGATGCAACAGGTTGAGCATGCCCAGTAAGTACCAGTGTCTCAGAGCAGTCTTGAAGCTAGTGTCTGAGTCTGCATAGTTATACTAGGGGATACATACCCTCTTGGATATAGGAATTTCTGAGGTGCAGGCAGGACACTAATTACGATTGAATATTGCAGGAATTAATGCTCCCGGTTGCACGTGGTTTCTGAGGGAGTCCAAAGGGGCTAAGGCTAGCTTAGGGAAGTGAAGATCAGGATATATGCTGCAACACCAAGTAAGTTAGTCCTTTATACGTGCATGCAGGCGAGGTTTCTTGCAATACCAATCATTTGTGAAAATCTGTCCTATAAGCCACTTGTGAGGCTGAGGTACCCACTTCAGAGCTTATTAAATATAATATCTTATTAAATGTTAATGTACCAGACGGTACTTAAGAATTATAAATGTGATATGTGCTTTCAGCACAATACTATTGTATTCGAGAGAAGTGATTATTATTTTGTTGATATTGATTTAATTTAATTTGATATACGCCTAGACAACTTAATAAATTTATTAAATTTTAATTTCTCTAGTTAGTAGCCTACCAGTTGTAATCCTGAAGCACTAATGAATCATACTGAATTCTAATGGATAATTGGACAAAGATACTGACTACTTGTTACGAAAACCCAGTAACAGGTTGGATGATAGAAGGGCAGTCCTTTCTAGTATTCACTGGAGATCTCTAAGCTTTTAGAATAGAGTTTTTTGTAACACCATTCATCACCACTCACACCACTCACAGGCTGCCACTCTTCACCACTGACACCACTCACAGGCTGCCACTCATCACCACTCACAGGCTGCCACTCATCACCACTCACAGGCTGCCACTCATCACCACTGATAGTGAGGTTGGTGTCAAATTTGCTGAGATTTAAGAGTGACGCCAGAGTGGTCTGGAATGAATGGGAGGGAGAGAGGGAGGAAGGGAGAGAGGGAGGAAGGGAGGGAGGGAGAGGGAGAGGGAGGCAGAGAAAGTGAGAGAGGGAGGTAGAGGAAGGGAGAGACGGAGGGAGAGGGAGGCAGAGAAAGTGAGAGAGGGAGGTAGAGGAAGGGAGAGACGGAGGGAGAGGGAGGGAGAGAGGGACGGAGAGGGAGGAAGAGAGGGAGGGAGATAGGGGGAAGAGAGGGAGGGAGAGAGGGAGGGAGAGAGGGAGGGATAGAGGGAGGGATAGAGGGAGGGAGGAGAGGAGGGAGAGAGAGGGAGGGAGAGAAAGAGGGAGAGAGGGAATAGAGAGAGGAAGAGAGAGAGGAAGGGAGAGAGAATGAGAGAGAGGGAGGGAGAGATGGATGGAGGGAGGGAGAGAGGGGGGAGAAAGGGAGGGAGAGAGGGAGGGATAGAGGGAGGGAGAGAGAGGGAGGGAGAGAGGGAGGGAGAGAGGGAATGAGAGAGGAAGAGAGAGAGGAAGGGAGAGAGGGAGGAAGGGAGGGAGGGAGAGGGAGAGGGAGGCAGAGAAAGTGAGAGAGGGAGGGTAGAGGAAGGGAGAGACGGAGGGAGAGGGAGGCAGAGAAAGTGAGAGAGGGAGGTAGAGGAAGGGAGAGACGGAGGGAGAGGGAGGGGAGAGAGGGACGGGAGAGGGAGGAAGAGAGGGAGGGAGATAGGGGCGAAGAGAGGGAGGGAGAGAGGGAGGGAGAGAGGGAGGGATAGAGGGAGGGATAGAGGGAGGGAGAGAGAGGGAGAGAGAGGGAGGGAGAGAAAAGAGGGAGAGAGGGAATGAGAGAGGAAGAGAGAGAGGAAGGGAGAGAGAATGAGAGAGGGAGGGAGAGATGGATGGAGGGAGGGAGAGAGGGGGAGAAAGGGAGGGAGAGAGGGAGGGATAGAGGGAGGGAGAGAGAGGGAGGGAGAGAGGGAGGGAGAGAGGGAATGAGAGAGGAAGAGAGAGAGAGGAAGGGAGAGAGAATGAGAGAGGGAGGGAGAGAAGAGAAAGAAAGAGGTAGTTAAAAAATAATGAGCAACATCACAACAACACAACAAAAACACAACAGCAACAACAACAATAACAACACAACAACAGCAACACGATAAAAACACAACAAAAACAACACAATAGCAGCAAAACTATAACAGCAGCACACAATAACAGCAACACAAACACAACAATAACAGCAACAGCAACACAATAACACAACAGCAACACAACAACAGCAACAGCAACACAACAACAGCAACACACAACAACAGCAACACAACAACAGCAACACAACAATAATAAACAGCAACACAATAACACAACAACAACAACACAATATAAAAGCAACAGCAACACAATAACAACACAACAACAATAGCAACATAATAACAATACGACAACAATAGCAACACAATAACAACACAACAACAACAGAACAACAAGAGCAACACAATAACGACACAGCAAAAGCAACACGACAATAACAGCAACGCAATAACACAACAGCAACACAACAACAGCAACACAACAACAACAACAGCAACACAACAACAACAGTATTACGGTTCGAATCTTAATATTTAGCCAGGTTAGTGCACTCCGTAACAACACACTTCACAGAATGAGAGGATATGGTTCCAAACTTAGAAATGTAAGGCACAAATAATACTCAGTCTTTTCTAGTTTCTTTTTATTTAAAAGTTTAAATACTCTAGATATTCATAAATATCTATTAAATATCACTTTGTCAGAAACTTTCATTCACACAAGAGAACTCTTAAATAGAATGTACATGATAGACCCCCTCTGGAGGCTATGTCAATATGGTCACTACACTTGACAATGATCAGAGGAATATTACTGCTTCCTCAATAGTAACATTACTTGTGTGCAAGTACATATATTGAGAATTAACACTTTCACTGAGTAACTCCCTGGCATAAGGAATATATCACAAAGTTCTAAGCTTGACACTGGTCGTCACATCGTAACCTGAAGGTAACAGTATATAATTGCCCGCAGACTTCACTTCACAATAAACCACAAGCTGGTTCAGGAGTTTCTACAACAGAATTTCTCTATCCAAGTGAGGATAAGGCGGAGTACTAGGAGGGTAGCTCAGTCTATGTACACTGAGTCGGCAGAGAGAGTGAACTGGCCATAGACAGTAAATCCCTTCATGACATCAACTCGTCAAAATGGGGAGAGGGTAGAGCGGTGCGAACTACCCACCAATGGAAATACCTTAGCCAGGTGTACCTACCTAACACATTACTCAAGATATAAATGTATATATATATATATATATATATATATATATATATATATATATATATATATATATATATATATATATATATATATATATATGTCGTGCTGAATATGTAAAACTGGTCAATTAGCAAGAACTCATTTAAAATTAAGTCCTTTCTAAAATTTTCTCTTATACGTTTAAAGATATATTTTTTTTTATTACTGTTGATGTAAAAATTTATAATTTTGCACCAAAAGGAACTTAGAAAACTTACCTAACCTTATTATAACAAGCACAATTTATTTTAGCCTATCCCAACTTAATATATTTTAGATTTGTTTACAATAATTTAATACTAAACAAACACAGTGAAATATATTTTTTTCGTTAGGTTCAGAATAATTTTGGCGAAATTATTGCATACACAAATTTTCACTTGTCCTATTTGGCAAGATGAGCGTTGCTATTTAAGCCAAGATCGCAAGTTCTGCCTATTCGGCACGACATATATATATATATATATATATATATATATATATATATATATATATATATATATATATATATATATATATATATATATATATATATATATACATCATAGCGGTATATTCCTAAATCAGATAATATTATAAACTAGTGGAATCTTTAATTTAGCTAATATTAAAGAAACCCCGAGAATAATATTAAGTGGATAATTCATATAAATTAATCTCATTATGACCTTGGTCATAACAAACAGCAACACAACAACAACAGCAACACAACAATAACAGCAACACAACAACAACAGCAACAACAACAGCAACACAACAACAACAGCAACAACAACAGCAACACAACAACAACAGAAACACAACAACAACAGCAAAAACAACAAAAACACAACAACAACAGAACAACAACAAACACAACAACAACAGCAACGGAACAACAACAGCAAACAAAAAAACACAGCAACAAAAACAACAAACAACGGAAAAACAACACAACAATAACAACACAGCAACACAAAAACAACAGAAAGGAACAACAACAGCAAACAATAAAACACACAACGCAAACCAAAATAACGAAATTCAATAACAACACAAACGCAACGCCCCCCACAACAAACCCCCCAAAAAAAACCAAAAACACAGCAACACAACCAACAGCAACAAACAACAACACAACAACAACATCAAACAACAACAACAGCAACAACAACAACACAAAAACACCAGCAACACAACAACAGCAACGGAAAACAACACAACAAAAACAGCAAACAAAAACACACAACAACAACAACAACAACTTCACTTCAACTTTTTAAAAACAAAAAAAAATACATTCCCCCCTCCCCCCCTTCCCCTACCCCCTCCCCCCCGGCCCCTGCATGGTGGTTGGGGACCAAACTCAAAATTCGGGGGGAAAATCCATTGGGGTTTTTTTTTGATTTGGCTTGGGGGTAAAGCAGAGTCTTGCAGCTCCAGGTTGGAGCCTTGCATGGGAACAGAGCTCTGGAAAGCTCCTAGTGGAGTTTTTAGCAGGGTTAAGGAGAGCTCTGGCAGCCCAGAGTGGACCTTGCATGGTGAAGCAAGCTCTGGCCTCCGGGTTGGGCTCTTGCAGGGTAAAGAAAGGCTCGGGCAGCTCCAGAGTGGAGCTTTGCAGGGGTTAAGGGAGAGCTCGGCAGCTCTAGGGTAGAGCTCTAGCATGGTGAAGCAGAGCTCGGGCCTCCAGAGTGGAGCTTTAGCAGTTTAAAGAGCTCTGGCAGCTCTGGGGTTTAGAGCTCTAAGGGAAGCAGAGCTCGGGGAAAGCCCAAGGGGGAGCTCACATAGTGAAAAAGACCTGGCAGCCCGGGTGAGCTCCCATGATGAAGCGAGCTCGGGCAGTCCGGGGGTTTAAGCCCCGGGTGGTGAAGCAAGCTCTGGCCCCAAAGCTCCGGGGTGGAGCTCTAGCATTTTAAAACAAGCTCTGGCAGCTCCAGGGTAGAGCTCCAGTGGTGAAACAGAGTCTGGCCCCCCGGGGGCCCCCCCGCCATGGTGAAGAAGAACATAAGAAAATAAGGAAAAGGAACATGAACAGGCCTAGACCCAGGGGGAAGCAGTCCATTCCCCCCCGGAATTAGACCAATACCCCCCCCAGATTGGCCAATGACCAACCCGTATGGTTTTCCCACTTAAGGATGGACCCACTGCACCAAACCCCAGCAGCACAAGCTAGTCGGGTCCAACTCACACCCCCCCACACCCACTATATATTTATTAACCTATTTTAAAATACAAAACGTTTTAGCCTGAATAACTTACTGGGATTTTTTCCCACTCATCCACAACTCTTTTTCCCAAAACCCGTGTTTCCTATACCTTTCTGAACCGAATTTTCCCGGGCACTCCAGGGTAGAGCTCCAGCAGGGTGAAAAAAGGCTCGGGCAGCTCCGGGGTAACTCACCCATGGTGAAGAAGAGCCGGGCAGCTCCGGGCCCCAGAGCTCCCATGGGAAGAAGAGCCTGGCAGCTAGGGTGGAGCTCCAGGATAAAATTTTCTTTTTGATTTAACCCAAAATTTTGGGTTTTTTAAAAATTGATGGGGAAGAGGGGGAGGGAAAAAGAGAAGAGGAGGGAGAAGGAAGAGGAAAAAAGTAAATAGAAAAGAGGAGAACAAGAGGAAAAAAGGAAACCGAAGAAGCAAAGGGAATGAAAGGGGGAAATAAAAAAAAAGGGGCGGTAGAGAAATGTGTTTGTGTGTGTGTTGTGTGTGTTTTGTGCAATCTTTTTGTGATTGCAAGGGTTCGAGTCCCAGCCCCCTTTGTTCGTATGTCCGACACGTTAGGGGGAGAGTGCAGTCAGCCCTACACAAATTTTGGTGGAAAGACGGCCAGAGCCTGTATGCTTTGAGGGCAGCACTTTGTGTGCAATCACCGCAGCAGCAGCAGAGCAGCAGAAAAGCAGCAACGCGCAGCAGCTGTGGATTGAGAGATCACTACAAATAATTGAGGCAGGAATTAACCTCCGGGGGAAGTTCAGGGGCCGAACATAGAAGCAGGGGCTTCCCCTGCTCCTTCAGGAAGGTCACAAAACATCAGAGCAGCGGCTGTGTCGGGCCCCTTCAGGTAGGTCACGAACATAGAAGCAGCGGCTGTGATGCTCTTTCGGGAAGGTCACGAACATTGAAGCAGCGGTGGTCTGCTCCCCTTCGGGAAGGTCATGAACATCAAAGCAGGGGCTTTGTCTCCCCTTCAGGAAGCCACGAACATCAGAAGGAAGCGGCGTGTTACCCCTTCAGGAAGGTCACGAACTCAGAAGCAGCGGCTGTGTTGCTCCTTCAGAAAGGCACAACATCAAAGCCGGCTGGTTGTCCTTCAGGAAGGCACGAACTCAGAAGTAAGAAAAAAAACTGCCCTGGGATCTCTCTTCTTTCCCAGACATTTTTTGATTCCAAACCCTGTTGACTATCCTCTATTCAATAATACACAAATATATAAGGAATGTCAAACTACAGCTGTGTACGAAGGGAATATAGTAGGGGAAAAACTGGGGAATAACGAGTGGAACATGATCACAGAGTCCTAACACGGGTGAGAACTGCGTATAACTCTACATGGAAACTACTGACCTTTTTTTTCAACGACCTTGGATTAATTTCTCGGGAAACAATGCTGTGTCCCGGACCCTGCAGAGATTTAGAAACATCAGAGCACACTGCAAACAGCAGGGAGTACACTTAACAGCATAAAAGTACCTGCAACAGCTGGGAGAAAAACTGTAACAGCATGGAATACACGGAAAGGGTAGGGGTAACTCAACAGAAAAGGGGGGAAACATGCAATAGGAATTTGGGGGAACACGGCAAAGCATGGGATACACTGAAACAGCATGGGGGCATACGCAACAGTATGGAAATACAAGTAACGTAGGGGATACAAAGCAAAATTGGGAGTATACTTCAACATGGGAGAACAGTGAACAGCATTTGGGGGCACTGCAACAGCAGGGGGGTCACTGCAACACATGGGTCACTGCAACAGCATGGGATACAATGCAATAGCCTGGAAAAGGAAAGACAGAGTTCATAGTGAGTGGAAAAAGGCAGTAGGCAAGAGAACTTTCACCCTGGCATAGGCAAGAATTTTACCCTGGCAGTTGGCAAGAGGACTTTTACCCATGGCGTAGGAAGAGGACTTTCACCCCTGGGATGGGAAGAGGACTTTACCCATGGCAGTAGCAAAGGACTTTCACCCCTGGCATAGGCAAGAGGACTTTCTTCCCTGGCAGTAGGCAAGGGGATTTTTATCATAGCATAGGAAAAGGGAAAATTCACCATGACGTAGACAAGGGGGGGCTTTCATCCTGGCAGTAGGCAAGGGAACTTTCACCCATGGGAGTAGGCAAGGGGAAATTTCCTCATGGCATAGGCAAGAGGATTTTACTCATGGCAGTAGGCAAGAGGACTTTCACCCATGGCAGTAGGCAAAGGACTTTCACCCATGGCAGTAGGCAAGAGGACTTTCACTACGGCAGTAGGGAAAAGGCTTTCACCCCTGGCAGTAGGCAAGAGGGCTTTCCCCAAGGCGTAGGCAAAGGACTTTCAACCCCTCAGTAGGGAAGGGGGTTTTCATCATAGTATAGGCAAGGGAACTTTCACCCATGACAGTGGCAAGGGGACTTCATCCATGGCAGTGGGGAAGGGGAAATTTCACTCATGCTAGGCCAAGAGGATTTCCTCATGCAGTAGACAAGGGGAAATTTCACCCCTGGAGTAGGGAAAGGGGGGCTTTCATCCTGGCCGTTGGGAGGGAATTTCATTCAGGGGAGTAGGCAGGGGCTTCACCATGGCAGTAGGCAAGGGGAATTTCACCCATGGGAGTAGGCAAGGAAAAATTTCATCCATACAGTAGGGAAGGAACTTTACCCCTTTGGGGTAGACAAAGGGAACATTCATATTGGGTGAAAGGGAAGGGGAAATTTTACTCATGGCAGTAGGAGGGAATTTTTTAATGGCGTGGGAAAGGAACTTTCATTATGGGAGTAGCAAGGGAACTTTCACCATGGCATAGGCAAGTGGATTTCACTTATGGCTAGGCAATGGAACTTTCACTTTGGGTAGGCAAGGGACTTTCACCAAGGCAGAGGCAAGGGGGTTTCACTCATGTCAGAGGTAAGGGGGATTTTTTCCATCGCAGTAAGCAGGGGGGACATTCATCCCTGGCAATAGGTAAGGGGACTTTCACCCCATGTCCGAGGCAAAGGGAACTTTCACTCATTACAGTAGAAGGGGATTTCACTAAACAGTAGGGAAGGAACTTTCATCATGGCAAATAGCAAGGGGCTTTCACCCATGGCATAGGCAAAGGGGCTTTTTATCCATGCAGTAGGCAAGGGGAAATTTTCCCCATGGCAGTAGGCAAGAGGACTTTCACTATGGGGAAATAGACAAGGGGAAATTTCATCCATGGGATAGGGAAGGGACTTTCACCATGGGATGGCAAGGGAACTTTCATTTATGGCGTAGGCATGGCCCTTTTATCCATGGCAGTGGCAAGGAACTTTCACCCATGCAGAGGGGCAAAGGAAAAATTTCTCCATGACGTAGGCAAGGGGAAATTTCACCCATGGAGAGACAAGGGAACATTCATCAGGGTGAAGGCAAGGGAATTTTACTCAGGCAGTAGCCAGGGAATTTCATAATTGGCTAGCAATGGAACTTTCACTTATGGCAGTAGGCAAGGGAACTTTTTATCATGGAGTAGGCCCCAAATGGACTTTCATTATCGTAGGCAAAGGAAATTTCCTTTATGGCAGAGGCAAGGGGACTTTCACTCAAGGGAGTAGGCAAGGGGGAAATTTCACCATGTCTAGGTAAGGGGGATTTTTTCCATCGCAGAAGCAGGGGGACATTCATCCCTGGCAATGCAGTGAAAGGAACTTTCATCATGGGGGAAGACTTCCCTTTGGCATAGGAAGGGATTTCACCATGCTGGCAGGCTTCATCCATGGAAGGCAAGGACTTTCACATGCAGAGGAAGGGACTTCATCAGTAGTAGGAAGGCTTTCACTATGCAGAAGGCAAAAGGACTTTCATCATGGCAGTTGGAAGGGAATTTCATCCATGCAGTAGAAAAAACTTTCCCATGCAGTAGCAAGGGACTTTCATCATGGAGTAGCAGGGACTTTATCAGGCAGAAGCAGGGAACTTTTTCCATGGAGTAGCAAGGAACTTACCCAAGGCAGGGGGCAAGGGAACTTCACAGAGTAAGCAAGGACTTTCCATGCAGTAGAAGGGAACTTCATATGGCATAGGCAAGGAACTTTTTTATCTGGCAGGAAGGGAACTTTCATATGGCATAGGCAAGGACTTCACTCATCAGAGCAAGAGGACTTCACAAGGCAGTAGCAAGGACTTTCACATGAAGAAGGGATTTTCCTGAGAGCAGGGGTTTTCACCATGGCAATAGAAGGGACTTTCATAGGTAGAAAGGAACTTTCACATAAGTAGAAGGGTTTCAAAAGTCAGAGCAAGGAACTTTCATCATGGCAGTAGCAAGGGCCCCT
>NC_069405.1:1225973-1298562 GCF_026875155.1 Cherax quadricarinatus
AACTTATTTACAGGTTAAGGATTCCAAACTTCAATTGACAAACATATGTGCTGGATAATGATCCTCTAGCTTTCTGAGACGTTATTTATACAGGTTAAGGGTCCCTACCTTTACTGACAAAACTATTACAGGTTAAGCAGTTTCAAACTTCATATGCGACCATCCCATATAACTGCATATCATTCCCACAACCACTGCTTAAGAGTGTAATGCTGTCATCCTGTCTATAACACAAGTTTTATAAATGTCTGTCTACAACCACCTAATGTTCGAGCCTCAACGTGTCAGGCTATGACTGCCCTATCCTGTCTCTACACACTGAAAAGTATACATAACCACGAGTATATAAGGAGATACATACTGTGTACTCTGCCCTAGTACTATGGGCATAACTTATAGTGAAATGGACACTGTTTAAATTACAATAGCAAGTGCTACTCCTGGCAACAAGATAGTGGAACTTAATTAATGTTATATATTAAAATTGGTATGATTTAGAGTAATCAGTAATAATAGTGAAATACAATATAATGCAACTCCTAGTGCGACCGTGAAGTACTTCCGCGCGACGTGTTGGGCGCCAGCTGGTGGGGGTGTTGCAACCCCTGAATGGGTTGCAATAATTATTATGTATATTATTATAATTATTATCTTTTCATATAATTTTATATTGCTTATATTTGCGATAATAGCTAAATCGTAAATGTTTGGGCTTTATATTTTATATGACTAATTAGCTTATGTTTGTTAGGTAAGGATGTAACTATATTATGTCTCAATTCAATGCTTGATTGTCTAACTACTGTTATTATTAATCGCCTTTTGCTCGCTCCCTGCCCTTCCCCTTGCTGGGCAGGCGACCCACGAAGCTATCCACTGATCGGGGGGGGGGTTGTCCGCACCTCCCTGAAATATTCAGTTACATGGTCTATGACCTCCTGAGTGGTTGGAGACCAATATCCCTGACAAGTGCCTAAACATCTTCTACCTTCACTGGCCCTTGTTTTGGAGAGGATCATCTCTGTAGCGTTTGATTATTTTCTGTTTAGAACTCTGTTCTCAGAACATTCTGTAAAGACTTTCGTTTTATTTTCGACGTTGTACTGAGGTTGTGTTGTCGCTAGTACACCTGAGACAACAACAGAAGCAAGGTCCTGAAGCCTGTATTCTTCTTGCTGTACACTAATTTTGTACTGGTATCGTCTGTGAACTTCGGACAGTCGAGTGATTTTTCTACTATATGCTGAACTAAGATCTTCAGTTATTATGGATGAGTTTGTTGTGATCTTTTATAGGAGGATCATGGCAGACATGGTCCCTACAAAGTTGATCATTAATATATCTCCTTGTTTCCTTGAATTTAATTCTGTAGTCACAGTTGTGCTTGTGTTATCAAGGTAGCTATTAGGGTTTAGCCATGTCTTTTTATTGTTCAAGCAGACTGTTCAATGAATTCTGCCAGTATAGTTTAATGAAGTATAGTTTTTGTGAGGAGACTTTTGTCAGTCACTTGTTTTAAGTCATATTCGAGTTTGTGAGACATAGCGAACATACATAGAGCCACTTACACACACATACTAACACAAACTTGCTTGATACCATTATTTGTAATATCTTAATTAAATGTTAATGTACCAAGAACGGTACTTAAGCAATATAAGGGTCGGAAAACGTGGCTATTCAGCACAATAATACTGTATCACGAGAGAGAGTCGATTAATCTATTATTTTTATTACTGTTGATTAATTTAATTTAAATTTAATTTGATAGTATATACTCAGACCTTAATAAATTTATTAAATTTTAAATTTTATCTAGTTTAGTAGCCTACCATTTTGTAAATCCTGAAGCACTACTGAATCAAATACTGAATTCTAATGGTATACATGATGGACAAGAAAACTGACTACTTGTTTACCGTAAAAACCCAGAAACAGGCTGAGGATGCTAGAAGGGCAGTCCATCTTCTAATTATTCCACCTGGAGATCTCTAATCTTTTAGAATCGCGTTTATGAAACGATGAAGCAATTCCCATAAGTCTCAGAAATAAAAAACTAAGCGAATTCAAAAGCCTTAACAAGATTTATTCCTTTGTACTTTAGGCAGTTCCAAAAAATTATCAAAGGACAGAATAAGGCACTAACTTCACAACTAGCCCAAGACTAATTTCATTGGCCGCATTAACTTAGGTTAGGTATAATGCCCACAACTTTATCCACTGTCTATCCATCGTCAGTCCCCAAGGCGCCTTGGGAATAGATTCCCATCACACTGTTAAAAAACATGACCTGAATGACAATATAAACAATTAAAGGACAGCTTTTTCTCCTACAGACTGGGGATTAATCATTACCCATTGTTTCTGTTCTCAGTACAGAGAAACGGAGCGCAGAGAAGACTACACGTGAAACTCCACGTCCCGTATTGGAGCGCATCTTGGGCTATACATAGATACGAAGGGTCCCCTCTTTCTCGAGGGTTTGCTTTCAAAGAAGGATGATGGGAGAAGACGTTAGCTACCATCAACCATCCTATCTGTTTGATAGACACTGTGTGATGACACTTATTTGCAAGCGCATATGGGGATTCAATTAAGTTGCCAGGAAACGTTCATTTCTCGTTCCCCAAGACCAACCAGGTAGGAGCTACTTCAATCAGTCATCTCAATAACACAAAGCGAAGCGGAAAGGCGTAAGAGAGACGAGGAGTGAAGAGACAAATGATGTAATCAGGTCCCTCAACCTGGAGCTCCCAATGACACTGTGTTACACGACTGAATGAACAAACAAATCAAATTTCAACATACTCCATCATATACCCTTCTGTATGATATATAGGATGCATCGCCAGCCTAAGGGCCGTTACAGAACTACCACCGAAGGATACATATATACTGTAGTGAGGGCTTGGAGACCACTTCTCAACGTAAAGCAGATGAATTAGGGCGGGGTCATAGTACACATTGGTACCATTCACACTAAGTAAGTCCCGAAGTTAGGTCAGTGAATTCCGAGTATCCAAAATGTGAGGTTTAGTAACAAAGAAATGTCTCTCGACATAAGACAACGCGAAAATCTCTTGGGGTTACGATCCAAGACCACCATGAGAAATAGCCTCGACTTGCCAGTTTCTACTGGAACCAGTTTGCAGTGATGAATGGTTTTTAGAACGAAACAGATACAAGTTGCTCTAAAGATTTAACGACACTTTCCAACAGAATATCTTATCAAATCACTTGACCAAACGAAATCCTTGCTCGTCGAATGACACACCTACTTCACTAGTAGGATGGAGCGGCGCACTATGACCGCCCCGGCCTCTCGCCGAGTGGGCTGCTTGGCAACGTCGACCGCTGCACTGACCAGGTAGGGGATATAAGGGCCTATACGTCTACGGCCCTATGCTGTACATGCTACAAGATTGATGACTGAACACATCGACCTCCAGGTTTGAGGGACTGATTACCGTCATTCCTCTCCTCCTCTCCTTACGCCTTCCCTTTTGTATTGGGACTGATGAACCACTGTTGGCGAAACGTTTCCTGAATAAGATTCCCAAATGCTGCATAAGTGTCACAATCTGTCAACTTGTCGGTTTTTTCAAACCATTCAAATCCACAACAGTCAACACTGAAGCATCATGGGGTCTTGTTACAAAAATTCTTCAACACTTGTTCAAAACCTTTGGACGAAAGACCTACTCGACTAGTGGATGGTACCACCTATGACCCCGCACGTCCATCAGCTTCACGTCACTCTCAACTACAGTATCTAAGGCCAGCGTCCTCGGCCCAATGCCTGTTATCATTCTACAAGATTGATGGACTGAACACATCGACTCCAGGTTGAAGGTACTGATTACCATCATTCTCCTCCTCCCTTCACGCCTGTCCTCTTTGTATGGACTGATGAAGGCCACTGTGTGGCGAACGTTTCCTGAATAAAGATTCCCATATTCTGCATAAGTGTCTCATTCTTCAACTTTGTCGGTTTTTACAAACCAAACATCACAGCTCAAACACCTACAACCCTTCTTGCACAAGCTTGCAGGTAGGCACGTCAGTTTAGCCAAGGCTATACCTAAAGCAGCTCAAAATATGATGAAACAGAGTATGACAAAAAAACACAATTCCGCTCCTTCCCATCCAGGAGACAAGTGTTGGTGCAGGAACCTACTACTTGGCCACACCTTTAAAGCTAGATTAACGTGACATATGCAAATTGTAAGTATATTATCCATGTGGGAATTATATTGTAGCTCCCCTTGATAGACCTCCAAAAACTAAAACTTTACCACATTAAACAAATACAATCTTTCATACACCAGATAAAGTCCCAGTAATACGCTGCCTCTTCGCTCCGAGGTACTACTTCTCCGACTATTTGCACTCAGTTTCTGAAACAATTACTGTCCAACACTTGGTTCAAACTCTGTCCCTCCACACAAAGGACCCTAGCCCTTTGATGGTGGGGGCTGTCTGAAACACAAGCAGCAACAAGTTTAAAAAACTGCATCCTACAGTCAAATACCGATATTTTGGGGGGATGTGCCGAAAAAATGTACGTTAGGTTATCAGATGTAGATGTGGGAAACTCTGAACCTATTAAACTCTCCCCCTACAGAGCTAATCCTGAAAAGCAGAGACTACTTCAGCAGGAAGTAGAATTTTCGTTAGAGCAATTAGTTTTAGTGGAGGAGTCGTCTATTCCATGGGCTTCACCGTGCTCCTTGTTAAAAAAGCTGATGGAGGTTTTTTCGTATGTGACAGACTACCTTAAGGTGAATGAGGTCACAATCACAGATAGCTAACCCCCAACCCCCTTCCTCGTCTGGATGACGTTAAATCGACTTTGTATGGTCAAGGCTACTTTTGAACCAAGTAAGATCACCTTTAAAGTTGTACTATCATGAACCTTATTGGATGTGATAAGTCGAAGGAATCTCGCATTCGTAATTCCAGGAGGTCATTATCAATATACAGTACCTCCCCCTCTGAATGAAAAACTACCCCTCTTCAATTCCATGAAACTTATATCCATCAGGCTATTAAGGACATGAAGGTACCTGTATGATATTGTGCAAGAAAGGTATAAAATACCGACAATATGAAAGTGTAAGAACACATGATATTGTTGTTGTGTCTGATCCTTGGGATCAACACCTATTTAGTCTTGAATGCTCTCTTTTAGGTCTTTCAAGTTCCTATTTACTGTTTTGGCCAGGCCCACTGTCACTTTTCTTAGGCCATGAAGTAGGTTAGCTGGTAAAGTTGCTCCTAAACTTGCAAAGTTTCTTGCCATTAAAGATTATCCAGTTCCACATGAGGAATCTCTTCAACGCTTCCAACCATGAGTAGGAATTTACAGAAGATTCCTGTAAATTTTCTCATGACAATGTAGCCCCTCTTACCTCCATAACAACTTACCAGTCACAAAGTTCACTAATTTATTAGACATTCAACGTTTCTTCAAGAAATGCTTTGGACAAAGCATAAAGATTATTGTGTACTGCACCCATTCCTATTTGTCTCCAGACTTCTCCAAACCTTTCTATTACAAGGTTTATGCTTTTGATCTGAGGTTGGGGCAGTAGTATGCAAAACTGGTGACAAGGAGTTGCAGCCTGTCATCCTTCATCTCTGCAAAGTTGCAGGGAGAGCCGCAATCAGAGGGCATACTCCTACCATTGAAAAAGAAGCCCACGTGCGCTGGTACTGGCATTGAGCAATTTTATTTATACGGTGGGACAAACTTCCAGGTGCTCACTGTCTACACAGTGAATCACAATCCTCTAGTATATCTCCAAACCAAGAAGAACCACAACACCAGGCTCATGCGATGGACTATAAGACGCCAACCATATTTTCTGAGAATTTGTACATATTTCCGCAAAGAAAATATGTTGGCAGACTCTTTATCAAGATCTAACAGTATTATTTTATAAAAATATATATCAGGTTAGGATGTGTTAGGTTACTTGTGGTAACCCTTCCCAAGCTCTGTTTTTCTTTAAATTTTAATAAAAATTTATATTTTTTTTCTTTTTTTTTTTTTTTTTAAAAAAATAAACATCTTATCCCTGGTGTGGGGTTTCTTTGTTAGTGCGGGGATGCGGCTACCGCCACTCGTTTCTTGGATCTAAGCTAGCCCGAATGTCGTGCTGTCTCGCACACTCAGTTTAGGGTTTGGTAATTTTTTTGTCACGTGAAAAGCTGAGCTCTATCTAAGAGTTTGGATGGTTGAGAGGGAAGGCGGTCCCATTATTTTGTGTCATGGCGCACTGTTACCACAGGAGGAGGGGGGGGCCAAATCCTGAGCCTTCTTCTCGGGGTGGAGGGTGTGCATGCAAAGGAGTACGTAACCTTTATTCCGAGCATGTACACACCCCATTTAGACAGACTATCCTTCCACAACCAGTGAACCAGGTGACTGAAGGGTTGACGATGGGGCCCCGTCATTCAACCAGTACCCAGGTCTTCCAGCCAATGAAAGATGGTTTTGGCACTCGCAGAGGTATGTGGTACCACTCTCCTTGTCTGCCCTTGTCATCCCATTCTAGAGCTGGTGAAGCTGGTCTAGAATCTCTAGTGGCTTTCAATTCGCCTTGCTTATTACCCGAGGAAAGCACTAATACCCTATCGCTGTCCATAGTGTATATAGTGTACATAACTTCCTGTTCTAAATATTGGTGAAGGAATAATAAAGTCAAAAGTTTTTCTGCTGTGTTTTATTTTGCTCCCTTTGCAACCCAGGATAACAGGCCATTTGGACTCCAGGGTTGTAATACCCACCTCCACCATCACCTCCACCACGCTTATCCACCTCCATCACCACCTCCACCTCCACCTCCTCCTCACCACCATCATCACCTCCACCTCCTTCTCTCCACCACCAACACCACCCCTCCACCTCCACCCCCCTCCTCCACACCCTCACCAACCCCACGCTCCACCACCATCACCACCTCCACCTCCAATTCCACCTCCACCACCATCCACCGACCTCCACCTCCACCTCCACATCCACCACCCCACCACCAAATCACCACCTCCACCACCACCTCCACCACCACCACCGACCTCCACCACCACAACGACCACCTACACCCACCCCACCTCCACCACCACCTCCACCACCACCACCATCCACCACCACCTGCACACACCACCTTCATCTCCACACTCCAGCACCACCACCTCCACCACCACCTCCCCCTCCACTCACCTCCCTACCACCGTCCACCACCACCATTACCACCACCACCAACACCCACCTTCACCTACCCACCATCCCTCCACCACCTCCTGCCACCACCACCACCAACCTGCACCACCACCACCTCTACCTGTACCTGCCACCTCCAGCTCACCACCTCCACCACACCACATCCACCAAGCACGTTTCAGCTCCACCTTCAGCTCAACCCTCCTCATCCACCACCACCCCCACCTCCACCACCAGCTCCACCACGACCAACGTCCACCACCACTCCCCCCCCCTCCACCACCATCTCCACCTCCACCTCCTCTTCCACCACTTCATCACCACCATCACCAACTCCACCTCCACCACTATCACGCACCAGGCAACCACCACCTCCACCACCTCCAATCCTCCAATTCCACTCCAGCACCATCACCACCACCTCCAACCCTCCACCTCCACCACCACCCCCTCCACACCATCATCGCCTCCACCACCACCTCCACCACCACTCCAACCCCCACGCACCACCACCACTAACGAGCCACCGTCCACCACAACACCACCTCCCACCACCAACTCCACCCCACCACCAACCACCAGCGTCCACCACCTCCCACCAGACCACCTCCATCACCACCTCCCCAACACCTTCTACCACCTACCTGGACCACCACCACCTTCACCCCACCTCCCTCTCCAACCACCATCCACCGGCCACCTCACAACCACCAACACCACATTACCACCACCTCCAACACCACCTCTACCTCCACCTCCACCACCACCGACCTGCCCCAACCACCTCCCCCACCATCTCCACCTCCACCTCCACCACCACCTCGTATCCACCACCACTTCCAGCTCAACCTTCACAAACCTCCTCTTCCACCATCACCAACCGTCCACGCTCCACCAACTCCACCACCACTCCCCACCACCAACTCCACCCCACATCCTCTTCCACCACCACCACCACCACCATCCACTACCACCACCAACTGCTCCTCCCACTCTCCTCTTCCCCCACGGGCCACCAACCACCACCACCTCCACCACCACACCACCACCTCCACTCACCACCTCACAACCACCTCCACCTCAACCCCACCTCTACGGTCCACTCCCACCAGCACCTCCTCCTTCCACCAAAGCATCTCCTCCTCCACCACCACACCTTCTCCACACCACCTCCACCTCAACCTCCTACCGCACCCAGCCTACCTCCTCCTTCACACAACCTCCTCCCTCCGTCACTGGTCTCTAAATGATCAGAATCGCAAAAAAGAAATTCGATTTGCATGTATCAATTGAATGAGCAGAGCTGTCAGTTGCAAAGAGGGGAGACTGAGGGAGTACGCGAGAAGGAGACGCGAGGGGGAGACTGAGGAGAAACGCTAGCGGGAGAATAAGGAGAGACGAGAGGGGAACGAGCGGGAGACGAGGGGAGAACAGGGAGACGAGGGAAGACGAGGGAAGGAAAACGAGGGGAGACAGGAGAGACGCAAGGAAGGAACGCGAGGGAGACGAGGGGAGACGAGAGGAGACGAGAGAGACGAGGAGCAGACTAGAAGGAAAGACTGAGTGAGAGGCGAAAAAGGAGACGAACAGAGAAATGAGACGGGAGATGTTGGAGACGCGACGGGGAGACAAGCGAGGCCTTCACATTCCACCACTCACTACACCTCACTCACCACTACAACCCACTCACACCACTTACACAACTCACAAGCCAACAATACACAACTCACACACTTACACCACTCACGAACTACTTATACCACTCACAACCACTTACACACCACCACCACTTACACCACTCATCACCACTTACACCAATCAACACCACTTACACCACTCTCAACAGTTTACGAACATACATACCAACTATACAACCACATACACCAATTCACACCACTGCACCACTCAAATAATGGCCACTTACACCCCCATCGACCACTTTACACCACATCTCACCACTTACACACACACTTCTCACCACTTACACCACTATCTCACCACTTACACCACTCTCCACGTGACCACTTACAGCAAACTCCACAACACTTAGCAACCAAATCTCACCACTTACAACAACTTACACCACTTACACCACTCACTAACCTACCATTTCACACCACTTACACGACTGCACAACCACCTTACACAACACAACCACGTTTCAACCCACACCACTTACGCGCACTTATAACCACTCCACAAGCCCAACCACTTACAACCACAATCACACTCACTCGCTTACACCACTCACAGCCAACTTACACCACACTCAACCACTTACACGCACTACACCACTTACCAACCACTCACACCACTTTCAAACCACCTTCTCACCTACTACAACACCACTCTCTCACGTTCACTTAACCCACTCACCACCTCACCACTTTACAACACTCTCAAAACTTAACAACACACTCACACCACTTCTCACCACTTATCAAACCACTCTCACGACACTCACTCCACTTACACCCACTCTCACCAATATCTACACCACTCTCAACCAATTACACCACTCACACCACTTTCACCACTTACACACCATCTCCCAACACTCAACTGTGTAACAACCACTTCACGAATCACATCCCCACTCCTCACCACTTAACACCACTCACACAACTTAACTAACACGTCACACCACTTACACCACACTCACCACTTTCACCACTCAAGGCCATTTACACCACTCTCACAAACATACACCACTCACACACTCAACACCACTTACACCATCATACAACCACTCCCACCACTCTCCACCACTTACATCACTCACTCAAACCACTTGTACCACTCACAAACCACTTATACCACTCCACCACTTACAACCACTCTCGTCCACTCTCACCAACATACACCACTCACAACCACCCGAGCTTACAACCACTCAACACTCCACTCTCACCTCTTACACCACTGGGAAAACCACTCACTCCACTACACACTCTCACCACTTACTCCACACACAGCCACTTACAAAAACCACCTCACACCATATTGCACCACTCTCACCACTTCCATCACTCCAACCACCCATGTACCACTCACACCACTCTCACCACTTAACCACGCACTTCACACCACTCTCATCACTTATACCACACTCACCACTTACAACACTCACGCCACTCTTCACCACATACACCACCCACGACCAACTTACACAATAACACACCACACACCACTTTCAACCACCACTTACCGCCTCTCTCACCCACTTACACAAACCACTCACACACACTTACACACTCTCACCACTAACCCACTCACAACAACTTACACCACTCACACAACTTACACCACTCTCACCACTTGCACCACTCAGCACCAATTACAAAACACCCACTCTCATCCGCCCACACCACTTACAACCACTCACAACCACTTGCAACCACTTCACCACTTGCACCACTCTCACGCACTTACATCACATCAAAACCACTTGTATGTTACCACTCAACACAACTCTCAAACCACTTACACCGACTCACACACCACTCCACCACTTATACCACTCTCACCACTTACACCACTCTCACCATTGCACACCTACACCATTACACCACTCACACCACTTCACCACCAGCCACTTCCCACTCACACCCCCTTACAACCCCCTCAACCCTTACACCCTATCACCCCTTTCACCCCCACACCCCTTTTACCACTCACCCACTCTACCCTTACACCACCACACCCCCTTCACCCCTTACAAACACCTTTCCACAACCACTCTCATCCACTCTTTACCACTTAAACCACTACACCAATTTCACCTCTCAGACCCCTCTAAACCACTTACGACACTCAAACCACTTACACCACTCTCACCACTTACACCACTCTCACCACTTACACCACTAACATCACTTTCACCATTTAGACCACTCACACCACTCTTCACCTCTTAAACCACTCACACCACTTACGCCTCTCACACCACTCTCACCACTTACACCACTCACACGACTTACACCGCTCTAACCACTTACACCATTCTCAACACTTACACCACTCTCACCACTTACACTTCTCACACCACTCACACCACTCTCACCACTTACACCACTCACACCACTTAGACTGTTGCAACCCTTGAATGGGTTACAATGTATATGATGTATATGTATATAATGTATGCTATCTTTTCATATAATTTTATATTGCTCATATTTGCTATAATAGCTAAATCGCGAATATATTGCATTATATTATTATTTGTCTTAGTTACTTTTGTTTGGTAGAATGTAACATATTTTGCGCTCATAGTTCAAGTCTTGATTGTCTAACTACTGTAATTATCGCTTGTGACTCGTTACTCTGTCGGCTTCTGATGCTAAGCAGCAACTGTCCACGTAGCTATCACGTGATAGAGGGGGGGGGTGTTCTCACCTCACCTGAAGTATTCAGTCTGTACTAGACTCGCTTGGTGGTTGGACGTATTCCTGTCAAGTGCCTAACTCTTCCTTATTGACCCTTGTTTGAAGATCGTCTCTTGTGTCATTATTATTGTTAGTTCTGAAGACTCTGTTCACAGAATATTGCATAGACTTAGTGATTTTCGACGTTGTACTGAGGTTGTGTCTCTTAGACACTCTGAGCAACTCAGGTCCTGAGCTGTAGCTTCTGACCTAATTTGTAGTGGTATCTGTGTACTGTCACAGTCGGATATTTTCTTATGCTGAACTTAGATTCAGTAGTATGGGAGTTTTGTGACTTTTGTTGAGGATCTGCTGATGGTCCCTACTTAGTGTCATATTATCTCCTTGTTCCTGATTCTGTGTCTCAGTTGCTTGTTATATTGCTATTGGGCTTAGCATTCTTTTTATTGTTCAAGCAGACTGTTCTGATTGTCAGTTGGTCAAGAAGTTAGCTTATTTGAGGACTTTGTCAGTCACTTGTTTAAGTCTAGTCGAGTCTTGAGACATAGCAAACTACTTAGAGCACTTATACACATACACACACTTATTTGTATTTTTACTTGTTAATGTACCAGACGGTACTCAAGACTTATAAATATGATATGTGCTTTCATCACAATAATACTGTATACGAGAGTAGTGATTAATATTATTTTGCTTACTGTGATTAATTTAATTCAGTTTGATATACTCCTAGACAACTTAACAAATTTATTAAATTTTAATTTTTCTAGTTAGTAGCCTACCAGTTGTAATCCTGAACCACTATTGAATCATACTGAATTCTAATGGATAATTGGACAGGGATACTGACTAATTGTTACGAAAACCCAGTAAGAAGCTGGATGCTAGAAGGGCAGTCCTTTCTAGTATTCATCTCCAAGCTTTTGGAATCGCGTTTTTTGTAACAAATGGAGACCTGTCCGGGATGCTCTTGATCCAAGGTGTTGGAGAAATTGTCCATTTTGACCATATAGTTACTCAAACACTTTGAGTACTTTCCTAATCTGAAGACTTTGAGTTTAGTCTTGTACAACATATCAGGTGGATGTATGTACCTGATTGAGTCTCTTGATCGAAGGAGATGGAAATACTGTTTATGAGCTCTAGCTCTAAAACAACTAAAACTAAAATTCCTATTAGGATTATAGTTTCCCGTAATCACTCTCTTGTAGTACACTTATTTTCGTGATGTATGCCATAGTGAAACAGTTAATTGATACTCTGTCTTTGTCTGAGTAAAGTACATTAAAACTTCAGACGTTTTGGCGAGTAGCCAAATATCTCGGTGTGACGTATAACAGGAATTACACCGCAGAAACTATCAGAGTGTTAATCAAAGATATATTGTTTCCTGCTCATACAGAGATGTCTGATTATGATTCAGATTCATAAAGCCTAGAGTCACAATTAGGAAGTATGACTCTATTTGATGACGAAGAAGAAAGAGCAACTAAGGCAGAAGTGAGCCTAGTGTCTGAGCCTAGTGTAGCTCAGTTCTTGCTCATGCCTTCCCTCCTAATTGGTAGTATGACTCAGCCTCATACTAGTACCGTGTATAATACACCTGTATCTACTTATCCTAGACCAGATCAAGACTCTCAAGGGATGGCTGGACAAGGTGCCCGACCTAAAGAACGTCCAGACTCGTTAAATTCCTTTCTCCTCCGTTACCCACTGGTCCTATCTCTCAGGAACAGTCTGAGAGGTTTGAAAGCCTCATTATGTTGCAGACTGCACAAGTAGAGGCACAGAGGAAATTGAAAGAAGAAGATTTCCAGAGAGAAAAGGTTCGTCTTGGAAGACAGCAGACTGATAGATCACAGGACACATTTAATGTGCAGAAAGCTGCATCCATGGTTCCTAAGTTTTTTGAGAGTGACTTAGACGCCTATTTTGATGTGTTTGAGAACCAGGCACGTGCTATGAACTGGCCATGTAAGCACTGGGCTACCTTGTTGCACACAGCTTTGACAGGAAGAGCTCAAACTTGTACTGCTGCTTTACCATTTGCCAAGTACATTAGTTATGATGCTGTCAAACAAACTATTCTAGAGACATATAACTTGTTTCCTGTAAGTTATTAACGTGCATTTCGTACGTTTCAACGACGGCAAGATCAAACTTGTGTACAGTTTGCTCGTGAGAAAAAAAATGCATTTGAGAGATTGTGTAGGTCTGCCAAGTGCAACAATTTCGACACTCTAGTTCAGCTGTTACTTCACGAAGAGTTTAACAGCTGTATGTCTGCTGACATACAAGAATATCTGATCGATCATACTACCTCGGATATTCTGGAAACTGCAGCATTAACAGACAATTATGAGATTTCTCACAAACTTGTACGTACTACAACACAGAGAAACAAGGTAACTAAAAATTGTCCTAGAAGTTGGCAACCTAAATCAGCTGCTCATTGCCGGTCTGATGTACCTGCTACTGTAACTTCTCGTACCTTTACCAGGAAAACTCACAATCCTGAATCTGTCTTTGTGGCTACACAGAAATCTGATATCGAGAAGAAGAAAGTTAAATGTACCTATTGTAACAGAAAAGGACATGCTAGAGAGTATTGCTATAAGTTAGAAAGAGATACGAGAGACAGTCGTGCGGCTGGCGCCCCCACTCAAGTCGTATCCTCTTAAGAGCAATGTGGCATGCAAAGAGTACGTAACCTTTATTCGGCGCATGGACACACCCTCATTTACAGGCTATCTCCCCCAACCAGCGAACCAGGTTGCTAAGAGTTGATGATGGGGCCCCATCGTTCAACTAGTGACCAGGTTCTAGCCAATAAGAAGGTGGGATTGACAATCGCAGAGGTTATGTGGATACCGCTCTCCTGTCTGCCCTTGTCAGACCCACTCTAGACTGGATGAAGCACGGTCTGCTATCTTGTGGGCTTCTATATCTCTTTCATACCGTGGAGTGCAAGTATAGTTTTCTCCACTGTAAAAGTTACTATACTTGCGTTATTATTGGTGAAGGATAATATAATCTAAAACTTTTTCTGCTGTGTTTATTTGCTCCCAGTATTCCCATTACACCTGGGAATAACAGGCCCCTTTGAAAACCTAGGTGTAATATGGGTAGCCTGTCCGAGAGCGGACTTTAGAGAAACGGTTGAGCTTAGGTGAAGCTTGTAGCAGGAACATTGTGTAGCTTGCTGTCTCGCTTCGCTTTACAATTTTTGCGTGTCAGTTGCGTTATGATTCACCTTGCATTGTGTGGAATCGTTCAACACTCGCTACTAGCTTGTTTCAGTGTGCTCGCCTTCGCTACGGTCAATCTTGTGTCAGTCGGCTTGCTTGTATGCGTATTCCCTGCAATCGTACTGGCACGCTAAGCTGTTCTGCAAATTAACGTGTTACGTGGGGGTATTCGACTGTGCTAGCGAATAACTTATGCCACCTAGACGAGTCAGACGCCTGGTGACGGCATATACTTTGCATACCTACCTAAATTGTCCTCTAACAAGCGTTTGTTGCAAATGGGCTCGTTCCATTGCATTCCGTATAAAACGCACTCTCACAGCTGCCGCAACTGCGTTCACTTTTGCTGACATACTATGAAGAAGAGATGGGATCATCAAACCTCCTCCTCTACGGAGCTGGGCAAAAACTACTATGTCTCGCATGAGAAGAATGATATTCCTACGGAGCAAAATGTCGTATAGTGCAGCTGGTGTCTCAGTGAATCAGCGTCGTGGCAACTTGAGCTGGCAAAAATCAATCTTGAGCAAACTAGGAACAGAGAGCATTCGCAAGGAAAATTTGATAGGGAAAGAGAAAGGAGGCAGTTTTCGCATTCTGTAACGATTTCAAGTTTACAAAAGCAGTACAGCTTGTTTCCTCGGCGCTCAGAATGAGACATGCGCCGCACCGAGAGCAATCTTTGAGGTCTGAGAAGCATCGAAAAATCAGGGTGCTCGAGCCCTTGAGGTGGCCGGACAGCACTGGCAGCGTGTCATACAGCATTATTGGTAAGGCACAGGATTTTACGTCGGTATAACTGACGCTGAATCTCTGAGTATCAGTAGTGAAGACCACAGTGTTGGGAGCATATACATGTATCCCAGCTAAATAATCGTAAGACCTTTCAAATTGAAACAGGCGGCAGCTTGGCAATCCCTGGCGACTTTGTGAGACAGCAAACCAAAGCTTTTACCAGCTGGTATAAAGCGAGTGTGTCTCTAAACTTTGAGAGCTGGTGCACTGATTCTGATTGATAACCTGCTGGATCTGAGGGACCAGAGGTTCGTGTCTTTCTGCAGGATCGTTACTTAAACCACTGCAATTGGAGCGGCCAGGTTGGCTGATACCTTCGAAACGAACAGCTCCTTGTCCGAGCGGTCCTGACCTCTCTTTTCAACATCCGGCGGGAGCAAAGATCCGACAACATTGGAGAATGAAGTGCCAGCCGGAGGGGAGAGCGTCCTGCGTCATCCCAAATAAGTCACCCAGTGTGAGCCACGCTTCTCAACTATGGTCCCCCTGCGGAGAGCAAACTACTTATGGAGCATCTCGACCAACAATATCCAGGAGAGGCACCAGCCAGAAACGACAACACCACTTGCAAGGTCATCAGAGTAAGGGCAAAGGCCTGTCGTCTGCTTCAGATCAATAAAGTAGTCCACATCAGTTCCACTGCCCCCAAAAACCTCACCCATCGGGAACATCTCTAATATCCCTCTAACAATTCCCCTAGAGAAGTAGAAAAAAAAGGTATGGTGGCCCCTTATTATTGCGAAAGTCTAATTTCCCTTCAGAAAACCTCAGAACCAACTAAAGTAAATACCTAGAGATACTGAGCATAATGCTCACTTGTCAGAGAAGGAATATTACCCCTTTCAGAGAATACTTCCTTGAATTCCTCAGTTTTTAATGGAAGCTTTACGGAGGAGCTATATATACAGTTTCCTTTGCATAAAATTTATGTACAGTGCAAATATTACACGGTACTGACTGTAAGGTATATCCAAAAAGAATTCCCTCATGAAAAAGCCATGTTTTTTACTGGGTAATAACATTCCAACTTGTTACTTCGTGTCCTGAAACCTATAATGATTAATGCTTTCCCGGTGTTTTGCCACAACTCGGGCAACTTCCCAAGGGTTGTCTCTGGGAATGTAGACCTATCCTTGGACGACTCCGATCTCGGAATAGCCACGTTGTTTTTATAACACAACCGGCCGAGCACTAATCACGTGAACAGACCCCGATCAGCGGTTCCTATTCCCATGGGAGGTTGCAGATGACCAGATTCTCTGTTTCCATGCCCAGGGACTGTCCTTCCGGTGAGAACAACGAAAGTACCCTTCTTTAAAAATTCGCTTTGAGGCAGCCATGGTAAATCCTCTTGGGGTCATCCAGTCAAGTATAAGTTAAAAATGATTATATGGTTGCACTGAGACTGGGTAAGGAAAAGAGGGCCGCAATTATACGACAGGTTAGTGTTCCCAACCAAGTATAGACCTCAAAATTAAATATAGCTCATAATACGTCATCAGAGGTCACTTAGGAATTACAAAAACCTTGTAATAGAATCAAAAAGAATTTTAATAGCCAAAATTAAAGAAAAGATTAAGAATCATATTAGGTGTTGCCGAGAATGTCGCAAGTTGGAAAACCTGGACATTCCATTAAACCGCACCTCACCAACCCATACCTGCTGAAGGAAACCTTTTGCAGATTTAATTATAGATTGTGTAGTCCACTACCATAAGTCAAAGTCTGAAATCTGTATTTATTTACAATTAGGATAAAGTACCAGATATCCTGAAGCGTCCCAATGCGTAGTATCAATACTAAAGCTATTCTCAAAGCTTTAACAAAATTCATTTCCTTGTTTTGGCATTCCTAAAAAACTATCAAAGTGATCAAGTACTAACTTCACTGCCAAAGCATTTTAGGGGAAGTATAACTTAGGTTAGGGATAATTCACTACTTATCTCCGCTCTGCCTATCACCCATCAGTCCCAAGCGCCTTGTAAAGATTCCACCAAACATTAAAAACAATGATGAAAGTTTTGCATGACACTTTCCGACAGATTGGGATGAATCTCTACCTTGTTGCGTTCTCAGTACGAGAGACGGTCAAAGTCTACCAGGGTATAGTCCCCGTTTGAGCTGATCTTTTGGGCACAATGTACGAGTCCTCTTCGGGTGCACAAAGAGGATGGATGGGAGAAGACTAAGCTCAGCACTCTACAACCCGTCTCAGTTTGCATGGTGGCACGTGAGTTGGCCACGGCTCCCTAAAAAAGCTCAAAGTAAGATGAAACAAGAGGGTATGACAGAAGTGCACAATTTTCCGCTCCTTCATCCAGGAGACAAGGGTGTTGGTGGCAGGAACTATACCTGGCCAAAAAGGCACACCTTGAAAGCTAGATATACGGACCTCTGCAGATTGTAAGTAGATTATCTGATTAAAAATATTGTACTCCCATTGATAAGACTACCTTCAAAAACAAAAACTTACCACATTAATCACATCAAGCTTTCATACACCAGAAAAAGTCCCCAGTAATGAACTCTGTCCCCCCCCCCCCCCTCCTCTACCTCAGAGACGACTCTGACTCTTTGCACTCTTATCTCTGAAATGAATACTAAACTTTCATATTCTGTCCTCCTCAAGATCCTAACCCGGTTAATGGATGATTATTCTGAAATACAAGCAACCAATTTAACTGACCTTCTACAGTCATATCCTAATATTTTTCGGAATGTGCCGAAAAAATGTACGTTAGGTTACCATGATGTAATGTGGAAAATCTAAACCAATTAAACTCTCCCCCTACAGAGGCTAATCCTGAAAAGCAAAGGCTACTTCAGCATGAAGTAGACTTCCTTGTTAGAACATGGTTTAGTGAGAGTCAGCTAGTCCATGGGCTACACCGTGCATCCTATAAAAAAGGCTGATGGAGGGTTTCGATGTGCACAGAACTAACCGTAAAGTGAAACAGGTCACAATCACAGATGCTTAACCCTCTTCCTCGTCTGAAGACGTAATTGACTTGGGGGTAAGGCTACTTTGTGTCCAAATTAGATCTCCTTAAAGTTACTAATCAGTACCTTGACAATAAGGCGAAAAGGAAATCTCTGCCTTCGTGATTCCAGAGGTCAATTATCAGTTATATACAGTTACCCCCCTTCGGAATAAAAATTCCCCTCTTCATTCCAGAAACTCACCATCAGGCTATTAAAGGACTTGAAGGCACGGCAGCATACTAGAAGATGATATTGTTGTGGTGGTCCTGATACATGGGATTCCAACACCTACTTAGACTTAAAGCTCTGTTTGAGACATTTAAGAATTTCCAAATAACATTAATTTTTCTAACTTCTTCCTTTGGCCAGCCATATCACCTTTTCAGGCCAAGAAGTAGTAGTGTAATGTTGCACCTAAACTTGCTAAAGTTCTTTTTTTATTCGATTAAAGATTACCAGTTCCTCGTGATAGAAAATCTCCTTCAGCGTTTCCTAGGCATATAGTATTTTACAGAAATTCTGTAAGCGAGATCGCTATTCTCTCGAGAAGCATATTGTTGTAGCCCCTCTTAACCTCTCTTAATACCAGTCATTAAAGTTCCCTTTAAATGACGTTCAGAATTGTAACACTCCACTGCTTTTAATAAAGCAAAAAGATTATTGTGCTCCTGCACCTTTCTACCTTTCTCCAGACATCTCCAAACCTTGTTCATTACAGTTGATGCTTGGAGTCCTGGGGTTGGGGCAGTACTATTACAAATCGGGACAAGGAGTTGCCAGCCCCTTAGCAATACTTTCAGCCAAGTTCCAGCACATCAGAGAGCTTTACTCGACATTGAAAAAGAAGCCATCCCGCTGGTACTGGCTTTGGAACATTGACGATTGTTTATGTGGGCCGGGGCAGACATCGCAGGTGGTCACAGTCTACAGTGAATACAACCCTTTTAGTCTATCTCCAAGCATGCAGAATCACAAACAAGGCTTATGCGTTTGACGCTCAGGCTTGCAGCCCTATAACCTGAAAATAAATTATATTGCCGGCAAAGAAAAGGTGTTGGCAGACTTCTTGGTCAAGAGTTCTAGTTTAATATTTTTTATTTAGGTTAGAAGTATTTGTGGTAAACCCCCTTTCAAGCTCTTTTTTTTTTATCCCCTGATGTGGGGGTTTTTTTTTAGTGAGGGATACGGGCTACCGTCCCGCGTTGGTAATCTGGACCTATGTTGGCCTATCGACTGCTGTCCCTACCTCTGAGTTTAGGGTTTTGGCTTTGGGTCACTAGAAAGCTGAGCTCCTATCCTAAGAGTTTGATGGGGGAGAGTATGGATAGGCGTCCCATTATTTGGTGCCATGGCGCACGGTTCCCATGGAGGTGGCAGCCTAATCCTGAGCCTTCCTCGGGTGTGGGTGTGGCAATGCAAAGAGTACTAACCTTTTATTCGCCGCATGTATACACACCTCATTTATTTTTTGTTTTTTTTTTTTTTTTTTTTTTTTTTTTTTTAATTTACAGGCTATCTCCCCCAACCAGCGAAACCAGTAGCTAAGAGTTGATAGAAGGGTGCCCCATCGTTCAACAATGACCAGTTCTAGCCAATAAGAAGTGGGAATACAATCGCAGAGGTTATTGATACCGCTCTCCTGCTGCCCTTGTCCATTCCCACACTAGAGCTGGTTGAAGCACGGGGTTCCCCCCCCTGCTATCTTGTGCTTCTATTTCTGCTGTTACCGTGGAGTGCACCTATATTTATCACTGTACATAGTGTACATATTGCTGTTATAATTGGTGAAGGATAATATAAGTCTAACCTTTTTCTGCTGTGTTTATTTGCTCCCATTACACCTGGGATAACAGGCCCTTTGAAATCCTAGGTTGTAATAAGCAACAAAGGCACCAAAATCCTAGTAATACCTCTGATCCTACTGTTTTAGATAAATATTACTCAGAATAGAGACTAGCGTCAGAGAGTGTAATCGATGAAAAGATTCGTTCACGATGATCCTTACTTTTGAGAAGGATTTGATGAATTTGACGAAGATTTGACGAATCACATCTAACTGAATAATTACTTCAGAGACACTGCAGTTATCTCACGTTATTAAGAAAGATGTACTGCCATAACTGATGATACCTAATTGCAAGATAGATGAATTTTAGAAGCCTATGGAGGGCTTGTTTATAAAGTACCTCTTCCACAAGTTTGCATTGAAACAAGCTATAAACTGGTTAGTATCAGTGGGTATTTCCAGTTGTGTATTGCCCATCAGGTCAGTGGACTGTATGGTAGGGAACGATATCCTTCATGCTGGTATATGTAAAGACCACTTGTGATTGATAATAACACTGATGATAATTTATGCCATTGAATCTTGTAGAGAGAAGCCTATTTTTATTTCCTCTCAGTGCAATTACTAGAGCTATGTCAATGATACAACAACCAACCTTGTCCTCCTGTTGAGTTAGTGTTGACAATGATTTGGGCTTGAATATGTTGGTTTTTAGTGACGCCTCTCGCCCCAGGGTCCTTAACCACCAACTCCCCCGTGTTTATCACCTAGTCAGGACACAACTGACGTTAAATTTCCAACTCATGATGATTTTAAATCAAAGATCGTTTTGTTGATCAGTCACTGGAAACTGAGAGATATAGCAGTTACTGAGAGTGATCAAAGGATCACGATAATTGTTACTATTATAGTAACGGTGTACAGATGGAGAAAATACATGTAAGTTGTCAGCCGATTTTTTTCGACGACCAGTCAAGCATCTCGTAGTGTTATCAGTTTCATTTCGTGAACAAGGCCATTGATTTTTGCCTCACATAGTCCCTTTGGAGGACCATTGGGTGTCCAAGTAACACTCGTAAACTGGCAAAACATTTTACTTGGCAAAGGTGAAGAAACAGTAGCTGATCTTGTGCGACGTTGCCACGTGTGCCAATGACGGGAAAAGCCAGCAAACACCTCCACCTAAACCTCTCGTTGTTCATAGTAGCAAAGTTCAGTTCTCGGGACTAGTGATTGTTCAATTTGTTCAAATTAAAGCATCTGCTTTCCTCTTTTCTTGGAAGAGTCCTAATTTTCAATCTTCCCTTTTTACATATAGGGGCAGTGGTTATGCATGGGGGTTGTGCTGCCCCAAAACAGTCAAAATCCACTGATATTCCCCATCCTAATTTTTCTTAAGCTTATACGACACCAGAAAAATTAGCCACTATTGAAAAAGGGCTCAGCTCTTGTGGTGTCCTTGAAAATTTTGAGGGATTTGGGGCACTTCCCCCATTTAAAATTAAGGCTTTTTCAGACCACAATCCACTCACTTCATAAACATAGAAGAGAAAAAATGCTGGGGTCATGAGGTGGGCCCAAAACCCAAACCTTTTTCCCCCTTTAGTAAAAAACACTAAGTGGTTTGTAATGTAATTGCGACGCTCGTCCGTCCTTAAAATTACAGTTGCTTTAAATTAAAAATTTATCCCAAATACCTTTTGTTAGGGCTAAAAAATTTCAGTAGAATAATTTAATCCTCCACCCCATATTATTATATATACTCATTTTAAATTTAAATCTATTTATATATTAAAGTGTGATATATGTTGAATTTGGGAGAAAATTCTCTTCACTAAAGTCGTCAATTTAATAATAATCTTATCAGTTAGAAAATGAATGGAGAGATAAAATTTGGATATCTAAACCCTTACCAACCATCGATACTTAAACTCTTAAAGATCCCCACCCGCTTACTAGCCTTTTTACATTCTAGAGAAAAGTCGGTTATGAGAAGAGAAATAACCCCCGGGCCTTCTGGAATAACAATGAAAAAAATAAGTCCTACCAGAAATTGCAAACAGCCCTTGGAAAATTTCTTTAACCCATCGGGCCTCAGGAATTTTCCGTTGTTTTTAAGATGCTAGGATGATCTTTCTTGTAAACCCCAAAAAAACATCCCCAACCTGGAACTTAACCTTACTTTACTTGAAGTCCTGGAAAAAATTTTGAGAAAGTCATTTCCAAAGATTGAATTACTATATGGAGTTTTAAAACACTTGTTTACTGAAAAACAATTTGGCTTTAGAACACATAAGGACCAAAGCAATTTTTTATTTTTGACACTGACAAGTCAAAACAGAGGGGGAAACTTGCCTTAATTTCCACCCGGATGTTCATAAAACTTTTTAAGCTTATGCATGAGGGGCCTTTTTACAAATCATTGACCACCAGACCATAACTGGAACTTTTCTCAGAGAAAATTTTTAATTTCTTAACTAAAGAAAAATTTTTCCCCCTTTCATGGCAAGTCGCAGAAAACCCTTTTTTTTCCCACGGGCTGGTTTTCCAAAGGTTCTTTTCTCATCCACTTTTTTAACATTTATGTGAATGACCTCCTCAACCGGTTTAAAGACACAATTGTGAACATTTGCAGTGATGTTTTTCATGTCGTTCATCAACTCCAGTAAAAGGAAAATAAAAGTAAGAGAGTCATAGAAAAAAAGAATATTTTAACTTTTGGAAATCTAATTGGGAGAGAAATGGAAATCAGATAATCCTGACAAAAGGGCCTTTTTTGCAAAGGGTTTTTTGCATAACCATCGAAGATAAAGGGGTATCTCCATCAAGTACACCCGAGCCATTAAAACCCAAAAGATCTTGGGGTATGAAAAAGACACTCTCCACTCAACATCTATGTAAAAAAAGATCACACAGCCAAAGTCGGTCTTACAACTTTTCGATTTAATCAAGCCCCCAACATGCAAAAAAACACCCGAAAAATGATAAAAACCTTAAAAATACCCTTGTCCCCAAGTCATTAAAAACAAAGACCAACATGCTAGGTTACAAAAAGGGCCGAATAGTGCTCTTTGCTTTATTTTCCGAACCCGGGGAGAGACAGATTAAAATGGAGATTTACACACTCAACAAGAATTACTGCCATAAATGTAGCCTTGACCCCAAAAAAAAAAAACAACTTTTAAAAATGCAAGAACTATACATGCCCGATAGAGACATCTATACAAGCGACAAATTCCAGAGTTACACATCAATATCCGCCTCACAGGGCTCAAAGAATGACTCTCCCACGAGGGTTTGCGTTTTTTTCAAAAGATGATTACCCCCGACCATGATTTTGAGCAAACTTACCCGATGAAGAAATTGGTACACCGGAACCCCTTATGTATACGAGAAAAAACATCGCCCAAAAATTAGGGGGAACATCTTTAAAAAACTTTTTTTAAAGTAAAATTAGCTTTTGACTATAGTTGGACACCACCTTAAAAGCTATTTCACGAATTATAAAATGGGGCCCAAAAAATTTTGCCTTTTTGACGTAGAAATCCTTGCGCAATCGCGAAAAAAAAAAAAAAAAAAAAAAAAGCAATTGCAACTTGTTAACTTTACCAATTCGAGTAATGTAGTTATATACCTATTATATCTATGTGGACTCTGCTGGGTTAGAGAGAGTTCTACCTCATAAAGAATATCTTATCAATTCACATACACTTTTTAAATTGCACCAAAGTGGTTGGGCCACTTACTTTTATATCCCTCCCACTCTCCCCCCTCCACCCTTTTCAATATTTCCATCCCTTACCCACCTTCTTTCACTTACCCATCTTACCTCAAGCTCTGGTCATCATCATCATCCAGAAGATGATATGTTGTGAGAGACAGAAGCTGAGTGTTGAGTTGGGTAGTGTTGTCGTGGGCGATGTTAAGCATGACGGAACAGTGTCCTGCCCCGAACACCCCCCCCCTTACTACACACATTTAAACTGTTTCATTACTCAGATGTCCATACTCCCCCGCATAGCATTCCACAACACTAACTTATGACTGGAATGCAATTCTCCTCTACTATGATCGAGCCTAACATGTATGCTTGTCTACGTTATCCTGTCCCTACCACTGATTGGAACAAAACCATGAGTATGGCAGAGATACGATACTGTGTACTGCCCTATTACAAGGGGCATAACTTAGTGATATAGACACTACAATAAGACGTGCTTGGCAAAGAGTGACTCTCATTATTTTTTAATATTAAAATGGTGTTTGTAAAGTAACCTGAGTAATCGTATAATGTGAAAGACATTAATGCAACTCTAGTGCGACCGATTGTCGTGTTGGGGGGGTGTTGCAACCTTGAATGGGCTACAAATGTATATGATGTATTGTATTATAATGTTGCATCTTTTTCATATAATTTTATATTGCTTATATTTGCGATAATTGATAATCGTGAATATATTGCTTTATTTATTATTTGTCTTAGTTACTTTTGTTAGGTAGGATGATAACATTTATGTGGCTCATAGTTCAAGTCTTGATTTTCTAACTACAGTAATTATCGCTTGTGACGCGTTACTCGGCCGGCTCCGTTGCAGGAGGGAAACATGTCCACGGAGCTATCACGTGATAGAGGGGGTGGTGGTTCTCACTCGCCTGAAGTATTCAGTCTGGTCTAGACTTGCTTGTTGGTGGAGTATTCCTGACAAAGTGCATAAACCTCCTTATTGGCCTTGTTGGAAAGATCTCTCCTGTCTCATTATTATTGTGAGTTCTGAAGGACTCTGTCACAGAACATTGATAGTCTAGTTATCTTTTCGAGACGTTGTGACTGAGGGTTGTTGTGTCTCTTACGGACCACTCTGAGCAACTCAGGTCCTCAGCTGTAGCTTCTGACCTAATTTGTACTAGTATCTGTGTATGTTCAACAGTTCGTGTATTTCTTATGCTGAACTTAGTTTCAGTAGTATGGGAGTTTTGTGACTTTTGTGGAGGATCTGCTGATAGGTCCCAATTTGTGTTGATATAATATCTCCTTGGTTCCTGATTCTGTGTCACAGTTGCTTGTTATATTGCTATTGGGCTTAGCATTCTTTATATTGTTCAAGCAGACTTTTGATTGCCAGTTGGTCAAGAAGTTAGCTTTATTTGAGGACTGTGTCAGTCACTTGTTACGTCTAGTCGAGTCTTGAGGACATAGCGAACTACTTAGAGCACTTATAACATACACACACTTTTTGTATTATTACTTGTTAATGTACCAGACGGTACTTAAGATTTATTAAATGTGATATGTGCTTTTCAGCACCAATCATACTGTATACGAGAGAAGTGATTAATATTATTTTGCTTATGCGATTAATTTAATTCAATTTGATTATACGCTTAGACACTTAATAAATTTATTTAAATTTTAATTTCTCTAGTTAGTAGCCTACCAGTTGTAATCTGAAGCACTATTGAATCATACTGAATTCTAATGGATAAATGGGACAGGATACTGAACTAATTGTTACCGAAAACCCTGTAACAGGGCTGAATGCTAGATAGGGAGTCTTTCTAGTATTTCACTGGCGGTCTCTAAGCTTTAGAGTGCGTTTTTTGTACATAGACCCACTCACACTACTTACACCACTCTCACCATTACATCATTTCTCACAATTACACCACTATTACACTCTCACCACTTCTTACACACTCACCCCTTTTCACACCTACTCACTCGCACCACTTTCCACCATACACATCTTCACACTTGCACCACTCACCACATTACACCACTCTCACACTCTACACCACTCCTACCACTTATATTCCACTTACACCCACTTACATCACTCCACACCACTTACACCTCACACTTACCAAACACTCTAACCGCTTACACCACTCTCACAATTTAACCACTCACACACTTGTACCACTCGCACCAATCTCACAACTTTACACTCTCACACCACTCTCACCACTTACAACACTCTCACCAAAACCTCCACTCATACACTCTCCACCACTTACACCACTCACACCACTCTCACCACTCACACCACTTACCCACTCTCACCACTTTACACCATATCAATACTTACACACTCACATCCTTTCACCAATTACAACACTCTCACACTTTTACCACTCACACCACTTGCACCACTTCCCTCTTACACCACTCTCACTTCCTTACACCACACACCAACTTTCACCACTTACACCACTCTCAGCACTCACACAACTTACACAACTCTCCACTTTTACAATACTTCACACCACTTACACCACTTACACCATTCTCCCACTTACACCACTTGCCACCACTCTCACACTCAAACAACCTTACACTACTCTCACCACGTACAATACTACACCACTTACACCACTTACACACTCTAAACCACTTACACCACTCTACCACTTACACACTCACACCCTTTCAACCCAACATACACAATCTCACCACTAACACAGTCACACCACTTACATCACTGGCACCACTCACACCACTTACACCAATCCAACCATTAGCCACTCACACCAATTACACCACTCACACCACGTACACCACTCTCACACTTAACACAACTCACACACTTTTCACCACGTACCCCACTCGCACCACCTTACACCACTTACACCACTCACACCAAATACACCACTCCCCACTTGCACATCACACCACTTACACCATCACACCACTTACGCCACTCACACCAATTACACCACTCACACCACTAACACCACTCTCATCACTTACACCGCTTCACCACGTACACCACTCACACCCACTTTCACCTCTTACACCACTCTTTCCACCACTACACACTCACACCACTTCACCACTCTCATCACTTAACGCTCTCACACTTACACACTCCAACCACTTTCACCACTCACACCAATACACCACTCTCACCATTTAAGCATAACCACATACAACACTCACACCCCTTTCACCACATAACCACTCTCACGACTTACCCCCACTCACGCAACTTACACCACTCTCACCACTATATACCACTCTCACCCACTTTCACCTCTCTTCACCACTTACCATCACACACTTACCCCACTCCACCACTTCACCACTTACACCACTCACGCAATTTCACCACTCACACCACTCACAAACTCTTAGACCACTCACAACACTTGTACCACCCACACCACTCTCACCACTTACAACACTCTCAAAACAACCACCACTTCATACCCACTTTCCACCACTTACACACTGACACCACTTACACTCTAACACCAACTCTCACCACTCACACCACCACTTACACCACTCTCACCACTTACACCACTATCACCATTACACCACTCACACCATTACACTACTCACAACACTTACACCACTGTCACCACTTACACCACTCCCACTACTACACACTCACATCACTTTCACCACTTACACAACTCTCATCACTTACACACTCACACCACTCACACAACTTACACAACACAACTCTCACCACTTACACCACTCACAGGCACTATACAACCATTCACACCACTTACACAACTCACACACTTACACCATTGCATCCACTACCCCATTACACCACTCTCCCACTTACACCACTCACACACTTTCCACACTTACACCACTCTCACCACTTACATACTCACACCACTCGTCAACCACTTACCACCACTCACGTTACTCACACCACTTCACCACTTATACCACTCTCACCACTTACACCATCACACCACTCTTCACCACCTTTCACCACTCACACACTTACACGACTCACACAACTCTCACTACTTACACACTCACACACTTGCACAGTCACACCACTCTCGCTTTCCCACTCTCTCACTTACACCACTCATACCCCTTGTTCACCACTTACACCACCTGCACACATACACCAACTTACACACTAAATCCCACTTAGACCACTAACAAAACTCTTTCACCACTTACACCACTCACACACTTGCCCACTCACACCACTTACACACTCTCACCACTTCGCACTCCCACCACTTATATCACTTACAACACTTACATCACTCACACCACTTAAACCACTCACAACACTTACACCACTCACACCACTTACACCACTCTAACTGCTTTACACCACTCTCACATTTCTCCACTCACCCACTTGTCCACCCACAACGCTCTCACCACTTACGCACTCACACCACTCTCACCACTTACCGCCACTCACACCAGTCCACACTTACATTATCTCAAACAACCACAACTCATACCCTCTCACCACTTACACCACTCACACCACTTACTCCTTAAACACCCTCTCGACACTCACCACCAGACTTACACCACTCTCATAACTTACACAACCTCACATCACTTTCACCATAGCATCACTCTCACCCAACTTACACCACTCACACCATGTACCACCCACTCACACCACTGACACCACTCTCACCACTTACACCACTTCACTACTTACACCACTTTCACCACTTATATAACTAGCACCACTTACACCACTCACACCACTCGCACAACTTACACAACTATCACCACTTACACCCCTCACACCACATTACATCCTCCACACCAACTTACACAACTCACACCACTTACAACCATTCTCACCACTTACACCACTGCACAACCTACACCACTTACACACTATCACCACTGCACCACTCACACCATTACACCACTCACACACTTACACCACTTAAACACAACATTTCACACTTACACCACTCACACCACTTTCACCACTTACACCCTCTCACCACTTACACCACTTACACCATCTCACAAATACACCACTCCCCACCACTTGCACCACTCACACCACTTTACACCAATCACACCTCTTAGCCACTCACACAATTTCACACTCACACCATTACACCACTCTATCACTTACACGCTCTCACCACTACACACTCCACACCACTTTCACCACTTACACCACTCTCCACCACCTAACACTCACCACCACTTACACACTCTCATCACTTACACGACTCTCACCACTTTAACACCACTCACACCACTTTCACAACTTACGCCACTCACACAAACATACACCACTCTCACCATTTACACCCACTCTATCCACTTTACACCACTCACACCACTTTCACACTTACACCATCTCCCGACTTACACCATCACACCACTTACACCACCTCTCAACAACTTATACCACTCTCACCACTTTACCACTCTTCACCACTTACACCACTCAACCACTTGTACCCACCACACCACTCTCCCACCACTTACAACACTCTCAAAACAACCCCACTCATACCACATTCCACCACTTACACCACTGGACACCACTTACACCTCTAACACCCACTTCCACCACTCACACCAACTTAAACCACTCTCACCACTTACAACACTCACACCTTTGCATATCACACCACTTTCACCCACTGGTCACCACTAACATTAACTCCACTCACCTTACACCACTCACATCACTTTCACACTTACAACTCATCACCACTTTACACACCTCACACCACTCACCACAACTTACACAAACACAACTATCACCACTTACACCACTCCAACAGCCTTACACCACGCACACCACTTACACAACTCACACCACTTACACCATGTCACCACTTACACATTTGCACAACTCACCACCACTTACACCGCTCTCACCACTTGCACCACTTCACACCACGTACACCACTCCACACCCTTTCATCACTCACACCACTTACACCACTCTCACCACTTACACCACTCACACCCTTTCACCACTTACACCACTTCACCACTTACCAC
Organism: Cherax quadricarinatus; assembly: GCF_026875155.1. Classification (NCBI taxonomy): domain Eukaryota; kingdom Metazoa; phylum Arthropoda; class Malacostraca; order Decapoda; family Parastacidae; genus Cherax; species Cherax quadricarinatus. Next base: position 1,256,161 of record NC_069405.1, read on the forward strand.
CACTCACACCACTCAACCACTGCACCACTCACACCACTTACACCAATCACACACTTCGACCACACACACCAATTACACCACTCACACCACATTCACACTCTCATCACTTACAAGCTTCACCACTTACACCACTCACACTACTTTCAGCACTTACACCACTCTCACCACTTTCAACACTCACACCACTCTTCACCACTTCCCACCTCACACACTTACACCTCTCACACCACTCTCACCATTACACCATCACACCACTTACACACTCTCACCATTTCCACCACCTCTAACCACTAACACCACTCACACCCACTTCCACCCAAAACTTACACCACTCTCACCACTTACGCCACTTCAACACTTTCACCACTTATACCAATCTTCACAGTTTCGCCACTCTTCACACTTACACCCACTGACACCACTTGCACATCACACCACTCTTCACCACTTATCACTCAACCACTTGCAAAACTCTCACCACGACACCACTCACACCTCTTTGCACACTCACACCACTTCACCACTACACAACTCACCAATTACAACAGTCACCCCTCTCTTCACCACTTAGACCACTCACACCACTCTTCCACCATTTTACACCACTCACACCACTTGCACCACTAACACCACGAACCCCACTCTCACACTTACAACGCTCTCACACTTACATTACTTACACCACTTACACCACTCACACCACTTACAACACTCACATCCACTTACACCACTCACCCCACTTTACAGCACTCTCACCACTTAACACTCTCCTCTACACACTCTCACTCCACTAGTACACTCACTCCACTCCTCACACTTACACCACTCACACAACTTGCACTACTCTCACCACTTACACCACTACATCATTTTCACCACTGACACTTCTCTCACCACTTACACCACTCACACCACTTACACTACTTGCACCATTCTCACCACTTACACTAATCACACCTCTCTACACACTCACTCCATCTCACCCTTATACCACTCTCACCGCTTACACCACTCACACCACTCTTCACCACTTACACACTCCACCACTTAACGACTCACACAACTACTCAACATTACACACTCAAACCACTTGCCCACTCTCACCACTTACACCACTCACACCACTTTCACCAGCACACCACTCTCACCACTTACTCAACTCACACCACTCTCACCATTACTCCACTTCCCACCCTTTTCACCACTTAGACACTCACACCACTTGTACCACCCACACCACTTCTCACCACTTACGCCACTCACACCACTCTCACCACTTACAACACCTCTCAAACAACCACCACTCATACCACTTTCCACCACTTACACCTCTAACACACTCACACCACTCACACCACCTTACACCACTCTACCAACTTAACACCACTCTCACCACTCTTACACCACGTCACACCATTTACATATCACACACTTACACCACTGTCACCATTAACACCACTCCCACTACTTACACCCACTCAACATCACTTTCACCATTACACAACTCTCCCACTTACCACTCACACCACTCACACAACTTACACAACACAACTCTACCACTTACACCTCACAGCACTTACACCACTCACACCACTTACACAAATCACACCCTTACACCATTGTCACCCCTTACACCACTTACACCACTCTCACCACTTACCACCAATCACACCACTTTGCACCACTTACACCACTCTCACCATTACACAACTCACACCACGTCTTCAACCACTTACACCACTCACGATACTCACACCCACTCTCACCACTGATACCACTCTCACACTTACACACTCACACCGCTTTCACCACTTAACCACTCACACCACATACACGACTCACACAACTCTCACTACTTACACACTCACCACCACTGCACCAGTCACACACTCTCGCTTTCACACCACTCTCTCCACTCTACACCATCATACCCCTTTTCACCACCTTACACACCCGCACCACTTACCACCACTTACACCACTATCACCACTTAGACCATAACAAAACTCTTCACCATTACACCACTCACACCACTTGCACCATCACACCACTTACACCACTCTCACCACTTACGCCACTCCCACCACTTATATCACTTACACCACTTACATCACTCACACCACTTTAAACAACCACACTCACACACTTACACACGCTAACTGCTTACACCACATCACCACTTACTCCACTCACACCACTGTACCACCCACACGACTCTCACCACTTACGCCACTCACACCACTTCAACCACTTACGCACTCACACCACTCCCACCACTTACACACTCTCAAAAACAACCACAACTCATACCACTCTCCACCACTTACCACCACTCACACCACTTATCCTCTAAACACCACTCTCGACACTCACACACTTACACACTCTCATACTTACACAACTCAAATCACTTTCACCACTTGACCACTCTCACCACTTACACCCACTCACACATTTACACCACTCACACATTACACCACTTCACCATTACACCATCTCTTCTTACACCACTTTCACCTCTATATAACTGCACCACATACACACTCACACCACTCACACAACTTACACAACTCTCACCACTTCACACCACTACACACTTACATCACCTCACACCACCTACACAACTCACACACTTACACCATTCTCACCACTACACACTTGCACAACTTCACACCACTTACACCACTCTCACCACTTGAATTGCACCACTCACACACTTACACCACTCACACCACTTATTCACCACTCACACACTTACACCACTCTAAACACAACATTCTCACCACTTACACCACTCACACACTTTCACCACTAAAACACTCTCACCACGTACACCACTCTTACACACTCTCACCAAATACACCACTCCCAACCACTTGCCCCACTCACTCCACTTAACAATCACACACTTACGCCCACTCACACCAATTACTCCACTCACACACTCCACCACTTCATCACTTACACGCTTCACCACTTACACCAACTCAACCACTTTCACCACATACACCACTCTCACCACCTACACCACTCACACCACTTACACCACTCTCATCACTTACACCGCTCTCACCACTTACACCACTCACACCACTTTCACCACTTACGTAACTCACACCCATACAACCACTTCTCACCATTTACACCCACTCTAACCCATTACACCACTCCACACCCTTTCAACCACTTACACCACTCTTACGACTTTCACCACTCACACACTTACACACTCTCACCAATTATACCACTCTCACCACTTTCCCACTCTCACCACTTACACACTCACACCACTTACACCACTCACACCACTCTCACCACTTATACCACTCAAATCACTTGCAAAACTCTCACCATTACACCACTTCATGCAATTTCACCACTCACACCACTTTACACCAATCTCACCACTTATACCACTCTCACCACTTTCACCCACTCTTCACCACTACACCACTCACACCACTTGTACCACCCAACCACTCTCACCACTTACGCCACTCACACCTACTCTCACCACTTACAAACTCCAAAAACAACCACCACTCATACCACTTTCCACCACTTACTCCACTGACTCCACTTTAACTCTAACCCACTCTCACCACTCACATCAACTCTCACCCCGTACACCATCTCACACTTACCCCACTCACCACCATTTGCACTATCACAACACTTTCACCACTGTCACCACTAACACCACTTCCCACACTCTTACAACCACTCACATCACTTTCACCACTTACCACCAAACCTCTCCCACTTACACCACTAACACCACTCACACAAATTACAAAACCACAAACTCTCACCCTTACACCACTCACAGCACTTACACCACTCACACCACTTACCAACTCACACCATTACTCTATTGTCACCACTTACACCACTTGCACAACTCACACCACTTACACGCTCTCACCATTGCACCACTCACACACTTACCACCACTCCACCACTTTCATCACTCACACCACTTACACCATCCACCATCTACACCACTCACACCACTTATCACCCTTACCACCACTCTCACCACTTACACCACTCCACACCAATCCAACCACGCTGCACCACTCAACCACTTAACCAATCACACCACTTACGACACTCACACAATTACACCACCTCACACCACTTTCACCCACTCTCATCACTTACACCGCTCTCACCACTTACACCACTACACTACGTTCAGCACTGTACACCCTCTCACCACTTTCACCACTACCACCACTCAGCACCACTTTCACCACTCACATCATTACACCTCTCAAACACTCTCACCACTTACACCACTTCACCATTTACACACTCAACCATAACACACTCACACCACTTTACTACTTACACCACTCGCACACTTACACCACTTCAACCACTTTCACCACTTATACCACTCTCACCACTTTCACCCACTCTTCACCACTTACACACTGACACCCTTGCACCACTCACACCACTGCACCATTTCACCACTCAAACCACATGCAAAACCTCTCACCACTTACACCACTCACACCACTTGCACCATCACCTACTCTCACCACTTACACCATCACACAACCTCACCAATTACAACAATCACACCTCTCTTCACCACGTAGACCACTCACACCACTCTTCTCCACTTATACATCACACCACTTGCACCAACTCCACACCACTTACACACTCTCACACTTACACCGCTCTCACCACTTACATTACTTACACCACTTACACCACTCCACCCACTTACACCACTCACATCACTTACACCACTCACCCCACCTTACCGCATCTCACCACTACACCACTCTCCTTTTACACCCTCACTCACTAGTACCACTCACTCCAGTCTCTCACCACTTAACACGACTCACACTCTTACACTCTCGGCACCACTCTCACCACTTACACCACTCACACAAACTTGCACCACTCTCACCACTACACCACCCTCACAATCATTGTCACACTGACACTTCTCTCACCACTTACCCCACTCGCCACCATTACACTACTTGCACCATTTCACCACTTAACTACTAACACACTCTACACCACTCACACCACTCTCACATTATACCACTCTCACCGCCTTACACCATCTACAACACTCTTCACCACTTACACCACTCACACCACTTACACGCCTCACAAACTCTCAACACTTACACCACTCAAACCACTATGCACCACGCTTCACCACTTACACCACTCACACACTTTCACCACTCACACCACTCTCACCAACTTACTCAACTCACACCACTCTCACACTTACTCGACTCACACCCCTTTTTCACACTTACCCCACTCGCACCACTTACATATTCACTCCACCTTTTACCACTTAGACCACTACACCACTCTTTACCATGTTACACCACTCACATCACTTGCACCACTCACACACTTACACATTCTCACTACTTACACCACTCCCTTACTTATTTCACTTCAGCACTTACACACTGTTGCGTACAGGGACCTTACTGTAGGCCTCTTTAGCCTTTCTTGCAAACAAATAAACAGGATTGAATATCCCTGTTCTGGATGAAATCATTTCAAGGTTCAGTAGTAAACAATCACAATGTTTCTTTCCGGTTTTTTTTAAGTTTCTTTATAAACATAGAATAGAAGTGTTTTTATATTAATTTAAAAAAGGTCGCACCATAAACAGAGTACTCATGAAATTTACACTTAAGTTCACTTAAAAGATAATACACAGTATTATCTTGATTATAGTACTGAACGGCTCTAGTATCATAACACCTTCTCTTGACATAATAACACTTTACTTAACTCAATCCAAATGAGACAGAAGACGTAACACTTCAATAATAATTCACTCTTATTCAACTTTCATAATATACTAAGTGAGATTAGGAATATTTTACACTTAAAGGAATTTTGAGGCGAGTCTGTCTCCCATGACTTTTCACCGTCCTCTTTGAACCAATACCTTAAATTCCCACTCCTAGCAGAGCTAGGGACAATCACCAGCGTCTCCAAAACAGCACACACACTTCATCCGAGACGTTTTCTGTCAATACCGTCCGAGGTACTGAAGGGTCACTAGGGAACGTCATGTGGGACCAGAAGTTTTAAATGAGGAATCGGGAGCTTCCCTCACGAGAGGTGAGGAAGGTAAGAACTAAACTCTGTGAGGCTTTACCAGCCCACTTTGCCTGGGTCAGAGCAGGGGTCGAGCAGCTCAAACACCTACTGGTGCTTGGCCCCGGGTCACCAGCAGTTGACCACTAATTAAATGACCTACCTAAATACAAAGCTAAGTAATACGACCAATAATATTAATAAAGTCGAGTAAATCCTTTTTTAGCTACTAATGGAATACTCCTGAATAAATATTAAGTGAAATAGCAAAAATAACATGTAATAGTATACCATTGTGATAAGAAGAAAATGAACAAAATGAACAAAAGGGTGTAACATCCCCTCCACACGCCCCAAATGTTGCACTGACGATAGGACAAAAATAATCCTGAATCTTTTTAGATTCAGTAGAAAAAACTGAAAATACCCCATATAGCAAGTCTGATATACATTTCACCGCCAATTCGTCCCAGACAATCTTCATGTTTTTTCTGAAGGTATTCAAGGAGGATATTGTTGAGAACACAGACATCTGCCCAACAGAATTGGTTTTTCAAATTGCCTTGGGTGACACAAAATGCTGTCTCTCAAGAAAAATGTAAGGACACAGCAACTGTCTCCAACTTTACCTCCATAACTAAACTGTAAACAGTACCACTCATTCACATAACTGAAGGGCAAAAAAGGAAATATTAGGCGTAATTTTAGAACAGGGGCATATTGGTGCAATTTGGTTTAAGGGCGGGACAAAGCATCCGCAATTACATTATGTTGCCCTTTATTGTAGGATTTTAATAAAAAAGGTTGAATTCTAAGGGCCCACCTCTGTATTCTGGGCATTCTTAGCCTTCAGGGTATTAATGAACGTCAAAGGGTTGTGATCTGAGTATACTGTAATCTGATGAGGTGATTTCCCCAAGTAAACTTCAAAATGCTCGAGAGAGATAACCAGGGCTAGAACTTCTTTTTTCTACGGTTGCATAATTCTTTTGGTGTGGCTTTAAGGGGAGGAATAAAACATATCGGATGTAGAATATCAAAGGAGGGGAGGACTGCAGTAGTACTGATCCAACAGCATAACTGCGGGCATCTATATGTAACAGGAAGGAAATTTTTTAAAATGGGGGCCCTTTTTCAATACTGGAGAGGAGTTTAAAATAATCGCTTTAACCCTATTAAAACCATTCACATTCCTCAGACCAAGCAATTTAATTTTAAAACTAGTTAGCGCGAAAAGGGGGCGGCTATGTGTGAAAAAATAGGGGAGAATCGTCTATAATACCCAGCCATTCCCAAAAATCTCTGCACCCCTTTTTCTGTCTCTTGGTAAAGGAAAGTCGCAATGGCTCTCACTTTGCACTGATAGGTGCCACCGTCCCCCTGACCTATATTGAAGCCCAAAATACTTAATCATTGCTTGTCCAAATTTGCATTTGGGCTAAATTGATGGTAAAATTATAACATGTAATTTCTTAAAAGAGCCTCCAGACCCGGGCTAAATGTGAACTCCACTCGTCACTAAAGACTACTAGGTCGTCAAGGTAGGCTTCAACCCCCTCAAGTAAGATCATTCATAAGTCGCTGGAACGTGGATGCTGCGTTGCACAAACCCCAATGGGGTAACCAAGTAGTTTGAGCAAGCCTCCATGCACTGTAAACGCTGATGTGGGCCTGACTCGGTCCGTCAGGGGCCACTTGATAGTAGCCTCGCAGTAATCCAGCCGGCTCACATACTTGGCTCCGGCAAACCATATCGATTAAATCATCACCCTAGGGAAAGGGTAACCATCAGGAACTGTGACAGAATTCACCTTTCTATAATCCGTACACATACATTAGGTTTCCATCTGACTTTGGGACTAACACACAAAGGGGAGGCCCATGGGCTTTTTGCTTCGTTCAATTAGTCCCTGGGTCAGCAAAATCGATTTCCCCTTTTTTGAGCTTGGTGTTTAATAGGGGTTTAAGGGGATAAGGGACTGCTTGATGGGTGCAGCTCCTTGGACATCCACTCGTGTGTCCCCAACGTGCAACGCTTAGTATATCGCCGAACAATGATGGGTTTCGTCAAAAACACATTTTTTCACTTCTTTGGCTCGGGCCCCAGGTCAACCTTTAAAAAATCGCCAGATCGTAGAACTTGAGTGGTTTTCTAAGACGGACTTTTTGTTCCTTTGGGGCAGTCCCCCCAAATCCTCTGCTTTCTTGCTGGGACTCTAGAAGAATGGCAGCGGTCGGGCTAACCCTCCATAATATTTTTTTCATTGGTTAACATGGTATTTATGGCCTGATTTCTTTTTTCCCTGGGGCACGAACCAGGTAAAAATTTACTTCACTCAGTTTTTTTTTAAAGACTTCCAAAGGGCCTTCATATCTTGGTTTCAGTGCATGTCCCGGGCATGAATTTTTTAGCCAATACTTTAAACTCCGAGTTGAAAGAGCGAGAGGCCGCATGTTCATCATGTCGTAGTTTCATTTTAGCTGGGCTTTCTTCAAGTTCTCTGCGGCTAGGTTCCTCGTGAAAGTGAGGGGTTCCTGCATCAAAGCCGCATACCGAACTGACGGAGTACGTCCCTTTTTCCCGGGGCCAACAATCTTTCAATACTGCGAGGGTCCACGTACCGTAAAAACTATATATCAACTCAAAAGGGCTATACCCTAAAACTTTCCCTGCCGCTTTTCCCTTACGGCAGGAAAAAGGAAAGAATACCTTCGTCCCAGTCTTTACTGAATTTTTCCACAGTAGGAACGCATCATCACCTTCAATCTGATGAAACCGTTTTCCCAAAGCTCCTTGGAGATGAATGGTTCAAGAACCGACATTTGATAAATTAGACACATGTGCAACTCTTGGTATCTTATGAGGAAACGTTTCGCCACAACAGTGGCTTCATCAGTCCATACAAAGGAGAATCTGAGAACAGAGGAGAATGAGGTAACAGTCCCTCAACCTTGAGTCGATGTGGTCAGTCCATCAATCTTGAATAGAATACGGCATACGTCCTGCCAACGGTTTATAAGCTCCTTCTCAGCACGTATGCCGTATTCTATTCAAGATTGATGGACTGACCACATCGACTCAAGGTTGAGGGACTGATTACCTCATTCTCCTCCTGTTCTTCAAGATTCTCCTTTGTATGGACTGATGAAGCCACTGTGTGGCGAAACGTTTCCTCAATAAAGATACCCAAGAGTTGCACATGTGTCTAATTTATCAATGCTCCTTGGAACTGGGGCCTATAGCTCGTAGTGAGGATAGATCTTACACCAAGGCGTGACATGGCCTCCTTGAAGATTTTTGAAGTGAAGTTTGATCCTTGATCAGACTGGATCTCACGAGGCAGCCCTACCTGTGAGAAAAACTTCATTAAAGAGCGGACTATTGCGCGAGCATTTATTTTCTTCAGATGGCGAGCCTTTTTCCCGTTTAATCATCGATTGCGTAGGTCCACTCCCCAGGACCAAGGCGGGGAATCAGTACCTATTCACTATAATGGATTCTGCCAATACTGCTTAAATTCACTCCTAGCAGAGCTAGGGACAGTCACCAGCGTCTCCAAAACAGCAACACACACTTCGTCCGAGACGTTTCTGTCAGATACCGTCCGAGGTACTGGAGGGTCACTAGGGAACCTCATGTGGGACCAGAAGTTTAAATCCAGGAATCAGGGAGCTTCCCTCACGAGAGGTGAGGAAGGTAAGAACTGAACTCTGTGAGGCTTTACCAGCCCACTTTGCCTCGGTCGGAGCAGGGGTCGAGCAGCTCAAAACACCTACTGGTGTTGGCCAGGTCACCAGCAGTTTGACACTAATTAAATGACCTACCTAAATACAAAGCTAAGTAATACGACCAATAAATATTATAAAGTCGAGTAAATCCATTTTAGCTACTAATGGAATTACTCCTGAATATAATATTAAGTGAAATAGCAAAAATAACATGTAATAGTATACCATTGTGATAACAAGAAGAAAATGAACAAAATGAACAAAAGGGTGTAACAATCATTCACACAACTTAACACCACTCACACATCTTACACCACTCACACCACTTACACCACTCTTACTGCTTACACCACTCTCATCACTTACCCCCACTCATACCACACTCCATCACTTACACCACTCACACCACTTACACCTCTCACACCACTCTCACCTCTTACACCACTTACACCACTTACACCACTCTCTCCAATTACACCACTCTTCTTACACCACTCACATCACTTTCACCACTTACACCACTCTCACCACTTACACCACTCACACCACTTACACCACTCACACCACTTACACACACTCTCACCACTTACACCACTCTCACTAACTTACACCACTCACATCACTTTCACTACTTACCACCACTCTCCAACCGCTTACACCACTCTCACTACATTACACAACTTACACAACTCTCACCCACTTACACCACTCACCCTCTTACACCACTCACACCACTTACACCACTCACACCACTTACATCATCTCACCACTTACACCACATGCACCACTCACACCACTTACACCACTCTCACTACTTGCAACCACTTACACCACTTTCACCACTCACACCACTTACACCACTCCACACCACTTACACCACTCACACCACTTACACCACTCTCACCACTTACACCACTCACACCACTTTCACCACTTACACCACTCTCACCACTTACCACCACTTACACCAATCACACCACTTACACACCACTCCCCCACTTGCACCACTCACACCTCTTACACCAATCACACCACTTACGCCACTAACAAACCCAAATTACAACACACTCATACCACTTACGCCACTCACACCAATTACACCACTCTCACCACTTACTCCACTCACATCACTTACACCTTTCACACCACTCTCACCACTTACACCACTCACACCACTTACACCACTCTCACCACTTACACCACTCTAACCACTTTTCATCACTCACACAACTTTCAACCACTTAAACCACTCTCACCACTTACACCACTCACACCACTTACACCACTCTCACCACTTATACCACTCTCACCACTTACACCAATCTTCACCACTTACACCACTCACACCACTTACACCACTCACACCACTCTTACCACTTACACCACTCAAACCACTTGCAAAACTCTCACCACTTACACCACTGCACCACTCACACACCACATCCACCACTTATACCACTCACACCACTCTCGCCACTTACCCCACTGACACCACTCATACCACTTGTACCACTCACACCACTTACACCACTCACACCACTCCCACCACTCTCTCCACTTACAACCACTCCACACCACTTTCACCACTTCACCACTCATGCCACTCTCACCACTTGCAGAACTTGCACCACTCACACCATTTGCACCACTCGCACCACTTTACATCACTTACAACCTCTCACAACCACTTACACCACTCACACCACTCTCGCCACTTACCCCACTCACACCACTCTCACCACTTATACCACTCACACCACTCTCGCCACTTACCCCACTCACACCACTCATACCACTTGTACCACTCACACACCACTTACACCACTCACACACCTCACACCACTCTCTCCACTTACAACCACTCACACCACTTTCACCACTTTCACCACTCACGCCACTCTCACCACTTGCAGAACTTGCACCACTCACACTCACTTACACCACTCACAACCACTTACACCACTCACACCACTCTCACCACTTACCACTTACGGCCACTCACAAACCAACTACACCAGTCACACCAATCTAACCCCACTTACACCACTTACAAACCACCACACCCATCTCTCCCCCCTTACAACCACTCACACCATTCTCACCACTTACACAGACCACTACCACAACACTCTCACCACTGGCACCACTTACACCACTACAACCACTCACACCACTCTTCTCCACTTACAACCACTCACACCACTTTCAACCACTTTCACCATCACGCCACTCTCACCACTTGCAGAACTTGCACCACTCACACACCACTTGCACCACTCACACCACTTACATCACTTACACCCTCTCACACCACTTACACCACTCACAGCACTCTCACCACTATACCCCACTCACACCACTCTGACCACTACACCACTCACACCACTTACACACCCACTCACACCACTCTCACCACTTACCACTTACGCCACTCACAACCACTTACACCACCACACCACTCTAACCACTTACACCACTTACACCACTCACACCACTCTCTCCCTTACACCACTCACAACCCATTCTCTCACCACTTACACAGACCACTCACACACTCTCACCACTGGCACCACTTACACCACTCTCACCACTTACACCACTCACAGGCTACTACTCACAGTCTTCCACTCAAAGGCTTCCATTCGCACCACTCACACCAGTTATACCACTCATGACTTCTCAAAGGCTGCTACTCATCGCCACTCTCACTACTCACAGGCTGCTACCCATCACCACTCATCCCACTCACAGGCTGCTACTCATAACCACTCACCCCACTCACAGGCTGCTACTCATCACCACTCACCCCACTCACAGGCGGCTACTCATCACCACTCACCCCACTCACAGGCTGCTACTCATCACTAATCATACCACTCACAGGCTGCCACTCATCACCACTCACACCACTCACAGGCTGCAAATCATGAATCACACCACTCAGACCACTCTTAGGCTGCTGCTCATCACCACTCACACCACTCACAGGCTGCCACTCAAAACCACTCACACCACTCACAGGCTGCCACTCATCACCACTCACACCACTCTCAGGCTGCCGCTCATCACCACTCACACCACTCACAGGCTGCAAATCATGAATCACACCACTCACACCACTCTTAGGCTGCCGCTCATCACCACTCACACCACTCACAGGCTGCCACTCATCACCATATACACCACTCACAGGCTGCCACTCATCACCACTCACACCACTCACAGGCTGCCACTCATCACCACTCACAGGCTGCCACTCATCACCACTCACAGGCTGCCACTCATCACCACTCACACCACTCACAGGCTGCCACTCTTCACCACTGACACCACTCACAGGCTGCCACTCATCACCACTCACACCACTTACAGGCTGACATTCATCCCCACTCATACCACTTACAAGTTGCCACTCATCACCACTCACACCACTCACAGGCTGCCACTCATCACCATTTGTTGCAGCCCCTGAATGGGTTGCAATGATTAATATGTATATATATATCTATAATTATTACCTTTTCATATAATTTTATATTGCTTGTATTTGCGATAACAGCTAAATCGTAAATGTATTGCTTTATATTGTTATTTGACTTAGCTTCCTTTGGTTAGGTAGGATGTAACATATTATGTGCTCAGTTCAAGTCTTGATTGTCTAACCACTGTAATTATCGCTCTTTGCTTGTTAGACTGCCGGCTTCTGTTTCTGAGCTGCAGCTGTCCACGGAGCTATCACGTGATCGAGGAGGGGTGTCCTCACCTCGCCTGAAGTATTCAGTCTGGCCTAGACTCTCTTGGTAGTTGGACAGATTGTCTGTCTCATTATTCTTGTTAGTTCTGTAGAACTCTGTTCACAGAACATTGTACAGATTTAGTGATTTTCGACGTTGTACTGAGGTTGTGTGTCTCATAGACACTCGAAACAACTCACGTCCTGAGATGTAGCTTGTGACCTAACTTGTACTGGTATCTGTGGTATTATCACAGTCGGGGATTTTCTTATGCTGAACTTAGATTCAGTAGTATGGGAGTTTTGTGACTTTTGTGGAGGATCTGTGATGGTCCCTACTTAGTGTCATTATATTATCTCCTTGTTCCTGATTCCTGTGTCCGCAGTTCCCTTTTTAAATATTGCTTTTGGGGGCTTAGAAATTCATTTTATTGTTCAACCCGACTGTTCTGATTGCCAGTTGGTCAAAAAGGGTTAGTTTTTTTTGGGGGACTTTGTCATCATTTGTTTAAGTCAAAGGTCGATTTTTTTGAGACATACGAACAACTTAAGCCTTACACACAACATAAAAACTTACTTGTACATATTTGTAAATATCTTATTAAATTTTTAAATGTACCAAGGGTACTTTAAAAAATTAAAAATTGATTTTGTCCCTTTTCAGCACAATCCCAAATTGAAATCCCGAGAAAGTTTTATTTTTATTTTGTTGAATTGTTTTAATTTTAAAATTTTATATATGCCCTAGACAATTACAAAAATTTTTTAAAATTTTTAAATTTCTTTAGTTAGTAGCCTAAAAGTTTAATCCTGAAGAAACTAATGAATCATCCCTGAATTCAAATTTGGATAATTGGACAAAGATACTGACACTTTGATATGAAAACCCAGTAAAAGCGGGGATATAAAAGGGGGCATCCTTTCTAGTATTCATTTGGAAAAAATCTCTAAGTTTTTAGAATCGCTTTTTTTGTGAAAAAAGGGGGGCCTGTCCGGGATGCTTTTGGGACCCAAAGGGTTTTTGGAAAAATTGTCCATTTGACATTCAAAGTAACTCTTGATAAACACTTTGAGAACTTCCCTAATCTGAAGATTTTGATTTTAGTTTTGTACAAATCCCGGGTAAATGTATGTACTTAAACTGAGTCCTTGATCCAAGGAATGGAAATACTGTTAATGAGTTCTAGCTCTAAGACCTCAAACCAAAAATTTCCTATTAGGTTTAAAAAAGTTTCCATAATAAATTTTCTCGTAGTAATTTTATTTTTGTTTGTAAGGCAAAGTGAAACAGTTAAAATTTATACCCTGACTTTGTCTGAGTTTTAAACACAGAAATAAAACTTCAGACGTGTTTTGGGGAGTAGCCAAAAAAACTCGTTTGAAAATATAACGGGAAATTTCACGCCAAAAAACTGGGCAGAGGTTTTAAATTTTAAAAAATAAATTGGTTTTTTCCCGCTCATCCAGAGATTCTGCTTTTGATTCAATTTTTAAAAAGCCTAGTGTAAAATTTTGGAAGTATGACTCTATTTGATACTTAGAGGAAAGAACAACTAAGGCAGATAAATGAGCCTAGAGTTTGAGCCTAGTGTAAGGGTCAGTTCCGCTCACGGGGGCCCTTTCCCCCCTAACTGGGATAAAGACTAACCTCAAAGCTAGTACTGTTTTATGCTACACCTGTATTCCCACTTTTTCCTAGACCAAACTAGACTCCTAGGGGTGGCTGGAAAGAAGTTTTTGGACCTAAAGGGCATCCAGAAAGACATGTTAATTTCCCCTTTCTCCTCCCTTACCCCCTGGCCTATCTCTCAAAAACAGTTTGAGAGGTTTGGGAAAGCCTCATTAATTTTTCAGACTGCAAAAAAAAAGAGGCACAGAGGGGAAAATTTAACGAAAAAATTTTCAGAAGAAAATTTTCGTCCCCGGAAGAAAAACAGGGCCCATCATCACAAGACACAATTTTTAAATTGGGGAAAGTTGCCTTTTAAGGTTTCCAAATTTTTTTAAAGGACTTAGACACCAAATTTTTAAAGTGTTTGAGAACCGGCACGTGCTATGAACGGCCACATAAAAGGACTTGGGGCTAAACCCTTTTTGGGACACACGTTTGGGCAGGAAGGGGCTCAAACTTTTACTGCTGCTTTTCCCCTTTTGGGCCCAAGTAAATTAAGTTTTATGATGCTGTCAAACAAACTATTTCTAAGACATATAACTTGTTTCCGTAAGGTTTTCAACGTGCATTTCGTAGGGAAAAACCAAAAACAAGATCAAACTTGTGAGATTTTCTCGGGGAAAAAAAATTTTCATTTGAGAGGTGGTTTAGGCTGCCCAAATGTAAACAACTCCCACAGCCTTGTTCGTTGTTTTCTTAACACAAAGTTTTTTCAAACGTATGTCTGCTGACCCTAAAAAGAAAAAACTGATCGAACATACTACCTTTGGATATTCTGGAAAAATGCAGCATTTAACGGGCAATTACGAGATTTCCACAAAATTTTACGAAATAAAAAAAACAAAGAAACAAGTAAAAAAAAATTGTCCTAGAAGTTTGGGAACCTAAATCACTGCTCCCTTGGGCCCCCTTATGTACCTGCTACTGGAAAATTTTCGTTTCCTTTAAAACCCGGAAAACTCACAATCCTGAAAGGGTAGACAGAAATCTGAAATCGGAAAAAAGAAAGTTAAAAGTACCCCGGGGGAAATTTTTTTGGTCCCTAAATTCCACAGCAATCCCCGCAAGGGGCCCAAATTTTGGGGTGGCTGGGGCCGGGGGGCCCTTAAACCCTCCCAAACAAACAAAGCAATCTCTGGTTGGGATTGTTGGAAGTTTATTTTTTTAAAATTTTTTACCCTTCAGAGAAGGCGTAGGTAGTTCTACTGATAGTATTTTAAATTGGGTTTACTAAGGCAAATTAGATAAAAATTTAATGTAGACCTAAACCTTAACATGGTATAATACCAAATGTAGGCAACACTAGGATAATTCTAGGGGAACTGGCACCCCTAGCTTGAATGACGAGGGGCGGGGCACAAAGACAGAAAAACGCTCCTTAAGACAGACACCAAATGGACAAACGTGCCGTGACACAAAGGGGCCCCACTTCTCACATTTGAGACCTGGGGAAATTGGGAGAGGGACCTCGATGTACCATAATGACCTCCTCCGTCAGGGCCCCTACGTAAACAAGCCTTTACCTTTTTTTTCGAGAATTTTCTGGGCCCTGTCTTGGATTCGGAATGAGTTTTAACCCTTTTGGGGCCCGGGTGCAACAGGTTGAGCAGCCCCGTAATACCATGCTCAGAGCAGTCTTTTAAACTAGTGTTGACTGCAAAGTTATCTAGGGGATACATACCCCTTTGGGAAAGAATTTCTGAGGTGCAGGGCGGACCAATTACATTAAATTCAGGAATTAATCCCCCGGTTGCACGTGGGTTTCTGAGGGGGAGTCCAAAGGGGCTAAAGGGGAGCTTAGGGGAAGGAAGATCAGGGAAAATCTGCAACACCAAATAAGTTTTGTCCTTTATTTTTTGCATCAGGTGAGGTTTCTTGCAATACCAATCATTTGTGAAAATCTGTCCTATAAGCCACTTGTGAGGCTGAGGTACCCACCTCAGAGCTCGGTGTCAACAGAGTTTGCCAGGGTAGGCGACTCACTTGGAGGCAGTCCACA
The DNA here is from genome assembly GCF_026875155.1 of Cherax quadricarinatus. Lineage (NCBI taxonomy): Eukaryota > Metazoa > Arthropoda > Malacostraca > Decapoda > Parastacidae > Cherax > Cherax quadricarinatus. Next base: position 1,273,399 of record NC_069405.1, read on the forward strand.
CAAATTTTCACATACCTATTGTAACAGAAAAGGACATGCTAGAGAGTATTGCTGTAAGTTGGAAAGAGATGCAAGAGACAGTCGTGCGGCTGGCGCCCCCACACAAGTCGTATCCTCTTCAGAGCAACAAAGGCACCAAAATCCTAGCAATACCTCTGATCCTACTGTTTTAGATAATGTTACTCAGGATAGATGACTAGTGTCAGAAAGTGTATCTGATGAAAAGATTCGTTCAGCGATGAGTCCTTACTTTTCGAGAGGTAAAGTAGGATTTGATGAATCACATCTTACTGAGATAATTACTTTCAGAGACACTGGCAGTTATCTCACTTTATTAAGAAAAGATGTACTGACCATAACTGACGATACCTATACCAAGATAGATGTATTGTTAGAAGCCTATGGAGGGGCTGTTATAAAAGTACATCTTCATAAAGTTTACATTGAAACAAGCTATTATACTGGTTATATTTCAGTGGGTATATCCAGTGGTGTATTTCCCATCAGGTCAGTAGACTTGTTGATACGGAACGATATCTTTCATGTTGGTATATGTAAAGAACCACTTTTGATTGATAATAACACTGATGATAATTATGCCATTGATGCTTGTAGAGAGAAACCTATTTTATTTCCTCTCAGCGCAATTACTAGAGCTATGTCAAAAATTCAACAATCATCTTTGTCTCCTGTTGTTTTAGTGGATGACAATGATTTGGGTTTGAATGTTGTTTAGTGACGCTCTGTGCACAGGATCATTAACACTGACTCCACACTGTCATCAACCTAGTCAGGACACAACTGACGTTAAATTTCTAACTCATGATGATTTAATCAAGGATCAGTTTGTTGATCAGTCACTGAAAAGACTGAGAGATATAGCAGTTACTGAGAGTGAAGCAAAGGATCTCGATAATTGTTACTATTATAGTAACGGTGTACTGATGGAGAAAAATACATGTAAGTTGTGAGCTGATAGTGTTTCCACCACAGTCAAGCATTTCGTAGTGTTACCAGTTACATTTCGTGAACAAGCCATTGATTTTGCTCACAATAGTCCCATTGGAGGACATTTGGGTGTCAAGAAGACACTCGGTAAACTGGCAAAACATTTTACTTGGCCAAAGATGAAGGAAACAGTAGCTGATCATGTGCGACGTTGCCTCGTGTGTCAAGTGACAGGCAACCAGCACACACACCTCCACCTACACCTCTCACTGTGTTCATTAGTAGCAAAGTTCAGTTCATCTGGACTAGTGATTGTTCAGATTTGTTCAAAAGGTTGAAGCATCTGCTTTCCTCTGCTCCAGTGTTGAGTCCAAATTTCAATCTTCCCTTCTTTTTGCATATAGATACGAGTGGTTATGCAGTGGGTGCTGTGCTGCTCCAACAGTCAACATCCACTGACATTCTCCATCCTATATGTTACTATTCATCTAAGCTTAAACGACACCAGAAAAATTATGCAACTATTGAGAAAGAGGCTCTAGCTCTTGTGGTGTCTTTGGAACATTTTGACGTGTATTTGGGCACTTCCCCATTTTAAAATTTACGTAATTTTATACCCAAATTCCTTTCGTTACTTGCTATGTCAAATTCAGTAAAGTAACGTAATCCCTCCAGCCCTTATTAACTATGTATACTCATTTTTAATTAATATATTTATATATTCACAGTGGTGATGATGTATGTGAGGAGGAGACATAAGCTGAGTGATGAGTGGGTAGTGTTGTGTGGGCGATGTACTGCGTAACGGAACACTGTCCTGCCGCAGACCCCCCCTCACTACACACCTTAAGCTGTTTCATACTCAGAGGTCCATACTGCCTTGCATTCCACAACCACTACTTAAGAGTGGAATGCTGTCTCCTGGCTGTAGTACAAGACTATTATGCTTGTCTACGCTATCCTGTCTCTACACTGATGTACATAACCACGAGTATGCAAAGATACGATACTGTGTACTGCCCTAGTACTAGGGGTATATCTTAGTGTATAGACGCTGTGAAATTATAGAGGTGCTTGGCACAAGAGTGACTCTGATTAATGTTTATATTATATTGTTATTAAAGTATCATGAGTAATCAGTAATAATGTGAAAGACATTAATGCAACTCCTAGTGCGATCGTTTGTCGTGTTGGGGGGGTGTTTCAACCCCTGAATGGGTTGCAATGATTAATATGTATATATATATATATACATAATTTTTATCTTTTCATATAATTTTATATTGCTTGTATTTGCGATAATAGCTAAATTGTAAATGTATTGCTTTATATTGTTATTTGACTTAGCTTCCTTTGGTTAGGTAGGATGTAACATATTATGTTCTCAGTTCAAGTCTTGATTGTCTAACTACTGTAATTATCGCTCTTTGCTCGTTCGGCTGCCGGCTTCTGTTTCTGAGCTGCAGCTGTCCAGGGAGTTATCACGTGATCGAGGGGGGGTGTCCTCACCTCGCCTGAAGTATTCAGTCTGGTCTAGACTCTCTTGGTGGTTGGACAGATTGTCTCATTATTCTTGCTAGTTCTGTAGAACTCTGTTCACAGAACATTGTATAGACTTAGTGATTTTCGACGTTGTACTGAGGTTGTGTGTCTCAGACACTTGAAACAACTCAGGTCCTGAGCTGTAGCTTCTGACCTAACTTGTACTGGTATCTGTGTATTATCACAGTCGGGGATTTTCTTATGCTGAACATAGATTCATAGTAGGGATTTTTGTGATTTTTGTGGAGGATCGCTGATGGTCCCTACTTAGTGCTTTATTTTACCCCTTTGTTCTGATTCTGTGTCGCAGTTGCTTTTATTTTTCTTTTGGGGCTTAGCATTCTTTTTATTTTTAAAGCAGACTGTTTGATTCCAGTTGGTCAAATTTATTTTATTTGGGGATTTTGTCATTCACTTTTTAATCAATGATCTTAACTACGAACTACTTAGAGCACTAAACACAACACAAACTTACTTGACATATTTGTAATATCTTATTAAATGTTAAGTACCCAGACGTATTTAAAAATTATAATTGATATGTGCTTTCACACAAACATTGTTACGGAAAAGTGTTATTATTTTTTTATTTTGGATTTAATTAATTTTGAAATACCCTAACAACTTAAAAATTTTAAATTTTAATTTCTCTATTATAGCCTACCATTGAATCTTAACCTAATGAATCATATGAAATTTAATGGAAATTGGGCAAAGATACTGACTACTTGTTACGAAAACCCGTAAAAGGGTGATTTAGAAAGGCATCCTTTCTAGTATTCACGGAGATCTCTAAGCTTTTTGAATAGAGTTTTTTGAAACCATTCAACCCCTCACACCACTCACAGGGTGCCACCTTTACCACTGACACCACTCACAGCGCCCCTCACACCACTCAAGGGTGCCCCTCCTCACCCCCCCAGCGCCACTCATCACCACTGACACCATCACAGGCCCACTCACACCATGACACCACCACAGGCTGCCCTCATCACCACGATAGTGAGGGTTTGGGGCCCAAATTGCTAGATTTAAGAGGACGCCAGGGGGTCTGGAATGAATGGGAGGGAGAGAGGGAGGAAGGGAGAAGGGAGGAAGGGGGGGGGAAGGAAAGGGAAGGGGGAGAGAAAGTGAGAGAGGGGGGCAAGGGAAAGGGAGAACGGGGGGGAGGGAGGGGGAGGGAATGGGGAGGGAGAGAGGGAGGGAGATGGGGGGAAAGAGGGAGGGAGAGAGGGAGGGAGAGGGGAGGGGGAGAGGGAGAGAGGGAGGGTAAGGGAGAAGAGAGAAGAGGGAGGGGGGAAAAGGGGGGGAGAGAGGGAGAGGGAGGAGAAGGGGGGGAAAGAGGGAGGGAAAGAGGGGGGAGAGGGGGGAGAGAGGGAAGGGGGGAAGAGGGAAAAGGAAAGGGGAGGAGGGAGGAGGGAGGGGGGGAGGGGGGAGTCAGGTAGACAGAGAGAGAGAGAGAGAGGGGGGGCGAGAGGGGGAAAGAGAGAGGGAGGGAGAGAGGAATGAAGAGGGAGGGGGGGAGAGAGGGAGGGAGAGAGGAGGTAGACAGAAGAGAAGAGGGCGGGGGGGGGGGGAGGTTGGGAAGGGAGGGGGAAAGGGGGGGGGGGGGGGTGGGGGGGGGGGGAAAAAGGGGGGGGGGGAAAAGGGGGGGGGGGGTGGAGGGTGGGGGGAGGGGGGGGGGGGGGGGAGGGGTTTTGGGGGGGGGGGGGGGGAAAAAGGGGGGGGGGGGGGGAAAAAATTAGCCAAAAAAACCCCCCCCCCCCCCAAAACCCCCAAACCCCCCCAAATAACAAAACCAAAAGCCCCCAAAAAAACCCCCCCCCGAAAAACCCCAAAAAACCCCCAAAACGCCAAAACAGCCACACAAAAAACACCCCCACAAAAACCCCCCAAACCCTAAAAGCCCAAACCCCCCCCGCAACCCACCCAAAACCAACACCCCAAACACAACACATAACAGCAAAACACAAAAACACAAAAGCAACAACAAAAACAACAACCAAAGCAACACAACACAGCAACACAATAACAACACCAACACGATAAAAACACAACAACAAAAACCAAAAACACAAAAAATAACAGCAACCAGTCAGCAAAACCCACAAAAACACAAAAGCAACAAAAACAACAACAACCAATACAAAACCCAACCCAACAGCAACAAAACAACAACAACCAAAAAGCAACACAAAACAACACAACAACAGAAAAAACACAACACAACAACACAATAACAGCAAAACAATAACAGCAACACAAAAAAACATAACACAACACAACACCGCAACAAAAAAAAACAACAAAACCACAATAACACAACACAGTACGCAACACGACAACAACACAAAAATAAAAAAACAGCAACACAATAACAACAAAAAACAGCAATACAACAACAATACAACAACAACAAACACAATAAAAAGCAACGAACACAAAAACAACAACTTCAACATAAAACAAACGACAACACAACCAAAACACAAAAAAAAGGCAACCAAAAACAACAGAACACAACAAACCCAAAAACAACAACAACAGCCACAACAATAACGCAGCAAAATAAAAAAGCAATACGACACAGCAAAGCCCCACAAAAACACAACGCAATAACACAACAAAAGCACACAACAGCAACACAAAAAACAACAGCAACACAACAATAACAGCAACACAATAACAAAACATTTACAACAGCAAAACAACAAGAGCAATAACGACACAGCAAAAGCAACACGACAATAACAGCAACGCAATAACACAACAACAGCAACACAATAACAACAACAGCAACACAACAACAGCAACACAACAACAACAGTGTTACGCTTCGAATCTTAATATTTAGCCAAGTTAGTGCACTCCGTAACAACACACTTCACAGAATGAGAGGATATGGTTCCAAACTTAGAAATGTAAGGTACAAATAATACTCAGTCTTTTCTAGTTTCTTTTTATTTAAAAGTTTAAATACTCTAGATATTCATAAATATCTATTAAATATCACTGTCAGAAACTTTCCTTCACACAAGAGAACTCTTAAATAGAATGTACATCATAGACCCCCTCTGGAGACTGTCAATATGGTCACTACACTTGACAATGATCAGAGGAATATTACCGCTTCCTCAATAGTAACATTACTTGTGTGTAAGTACATATATTGAGAATTAACACTTTCACTGAGTAAAAACCCCCCGGGCAAAAGGAAAAAACAAAATTTCAAAGCTTGACACGGGTCGTCACATCGTAACCTAAAGGGAAACAGTAAATAATTGCCCCCCCGAACTTCACTTCACAATAAACCACAATTTGGTTCAGGATTTTCTAAAAAACAGAATTTCTCTATCCAAGTGAGGAAAAGGCGGAGTTTGGAGGGTAGCTCAGTCAATGTCCCACTGAGTCGGCAGAGAGAGTGAATGGCCATAACATTTAAAACCCTTCATGACATCAATCGTAAAAAAGGGGGGGGGGTAGAGCGGTGCAAACTACCCACCAATGGAAATCCCTTTAACCCAGGTGTCCCCCTTCCTAAAACATTATTTCAAGATATAATGAAATTTTATATAATAAAATTTATTATATATATATTTATTATATTTTAATAAATTTTTAATATTTTATAATATATATATTTTATAATATATATATATAATATTTTAATATAAATTTATATAATATATATTAAAATTATTTTATATATTATATATATATTATATAATATATGTCGGGCGAATATGTAAAACTGGTAAATTTAGCAAAAACCCGGTCATTAGCTGCCAATTGGGTGGAGGGGGTTGTGCACAGCACCCCTCTCTGTTTGTCGGGAGAGTCCATAGCAACAATATGGCGCTGAGTACCCACAAAATAAAACCCTTAACCTTTATTTCCCCCCTCTTCCGAAAGGTTTTTTTCCCGGGAATCATCCGGGAAACGTACGGAGTGCAGGAAAGATTGAGGGTTTTGGTGTGGCCACGGGGTTTTTCCCATTTTGTCAAGTTTAAAATTTGAGGCTGTTAAAGAGTCGTTTGGGGACGAAATTGAGCAGGGGGTTTTTGATTTTTAACTCCAGCTGTCCAAAAAGGGGACTCATAACTCTCTGCCACTATACGTGGGTGAAGTTGCGGAATGTCCCCTTCGAGGCTGACGAGGGGGCTTACGGAAGGTGTTTCTGCTTATGGCACCCTGCCCTCTCAACCCAAGGAGTGGGGGGGCAGGGGCGTACATGGACGTCCGGAGGGGACATTCTCCCTCAAAAAGACACTGAGGCACCCGATTCCGTCATACGTCGTGATGCCGGAGTTTAGGACCCAGATTCTAGTGGCGTATGCTGGGCAGCGACGGACATGCAGGTTGTGTGGGGAGTATGACCATATGGCAGCGACGTGTGGGAGGCAGTGGAGGGCGCCGGCGCAAACAGGTGGAGCACCAGTTACAGGTGTGGATGTCGTGGAGGAGAATTCCAAAGGAAATCGAGGAGATGGCCGTCTATGGAGTGACATTGTGGAAGAGTCTCTTGTGGTGCATGATGGGCGTGGCACGAGTTGTGTGGAGTCAAAAATGGCCACTTTGCCGGTGACGGGGGAGGACGTGCTAATTCAGCAAGAGGTGCAAGGCTGGAGGAGGAGCTCGACGAGTATTGAAAAATTTACCTTCTTCGGGCGAGGATAATGGCTTGGTCCGAGAAATGGTGCCTGAGTTGAAAGGAGAGTGTGGCGGGACAGGCACGAGAAGGACGGAGGACAACTGCAGGCACAGAGAGGAGTCACCGAGCTCTGTGCGACAGGTCACAGTGGAGGTTGATATTCACTGTGAGGAATCTTCGGAAGACAGTATGGCGGTAGAGAGTGTCACGAGGAAGAGGGCGGCTGCGTCAGACTCAGATGATGTCCTGACACCCGCGCAGAGGTCTGGGAGGAGGGATGTATATTTTCGTGACAGCCAGGATAAGAGGCATCGAAAAGGGGGGGGGGGTGGATGGTGACAAACCACATGTTGACCCTGGGGCAAGAGGCCCTGGGAAGGGTGAGAGGAGAAAGGATGGAAGCTTTAGAAAGGCCTTAAATGCATGACTGTGAATGTGAATGGACTGTGTACTGGTATGAAGAGGGAATGCTTTCGTATTCTCTTACGTCGATACAGAGTGGACGTAGTCTTTTCTACAGGAGCATAATTTCAGGGGGGGTGTAAAGTGCTCGAGGTGGAAGGGTATAAGGTGTTGACTCTGCCATCGGCACGTTTGAAAGGTGGTGTGGGTTTATTGATAAAGGAGGCGAGCCCGTTTGTGTTGCAAAGACGTGAAGGGGGGGGGGGGGAGGGTGTTGCGTGTGGATGGGTGGTGGATGGGGCAGAGGGTAACCTTTGTAAGTGTGTATGCACCAGCTGAAAATGATATGAAAGTAAAGGAGGGATTTTGTGTGTGATGATCTAGTTTTTGCTTTCCGTGGTTTACCTGAGGTGGCCATCGTAGGTGGGGACTGGAATTGTGTGATCAGGAGAGCGGATGTGGAACCTCGAGGGGCGGGGCATATGTTGACAGCATTACGCAATCTATTGGTGGACGTTCAGTTGAGGGATGTGGTAGGTGGGGGAGCGTGGGAGGTGGAGCATACTTTCGTGAGGCGAGGTTACGCGGCTAGGTTAGACAGGTTGTATATATCTCATAAGGTAGTGTCAAAGTCTGTCCGTACTATTGACCTAGCCTTTTCAGATCATAGGGCGGTTGTCGTGGAAGTAGAGTGGGATTCTCTACTTGTATCTCTAGGGGATATTGGAAATTAAATACGAGTCTGTTGGAAGATGAGGAGGGGTTGGGGGGTTTTCGGGAGCTGTGGGAGAGATTAACTGAGGAGGTACAAGGTGTGGAGGACGTGGTGACGTGGTGGGATGGTGTGGCTAAGGACCGGATTCGGCATTATTATGTGCGGGAGGGGAAAAGGATTAATTCTTTAAAATTTGGGTTGATTAATTATTTGGAGGACAGGTTACGAGGTTGTTATGTAAAAGGGACAGTAGAGGTGTCTATCCGATGGACAACATTATGATACTTAAAGAGCGGTTGCGGGAAATTCAGGACGAGCGGTTCCAAGCGGTGAGAGTAATGGCGGGGGTGGAGGAGGTGTTTATGGGGAGATAGGCCGTCTTCGTGTGTGTTTGCGCAGACAAAAACAACGTCAGCAGGCAACAGCTATTCCATGTTTGGAGGTTCTTGAGTCGGTGGGTGGGTATAGGGCGGGTCAGGTAATCCACACTACGGATGGGATGGGGTTGTTTGCGGATACGTGGTACGAAAAGTATTGGCGGGAGAAGGGGTAGGATTAGGGGATTTAGAGAGGGGTGTGTGGAAGTGTGCCATGTAGGTTAGGACACAGTGATAGGGAAGCTTTGGGGGGGGACATAACTGAGGAGGAAATATGGAGAGCTTTGAGTGCCATGCGAAAGGGCAAAGCACCGGGAATCGATGGACTGCCGGGCGGAGTTTTATCAACAGCATTGGGAGTTAATAAAAGGTTTTTTTGGTGAGGTTACTGAACTTGATGAAGGTAAGTGGAAGGTTGGGTGAAAGACAGGCAACAGCTGTAGTTGTTTTGGTACCGAAGGGTAAGGAACAGCGTTCGTCAGGGACTATAGAACAATATCATTGTTATGCGCGGATTATAAGTTATTTGCAAAAAATTTTAGGAAATAGGCTCAAGTGTGTTGTAGGGAGGGTTGTATCGGAAACCCAGTTTGGGTTGCCAGGTAGGTCTATGGGGGTGGGACATGGTCTTTTAAGGGATTTCGTGGAAGAAAACGGGGGGGAAGGGGGGGCGGGGGTTGGTTGCACTAGACTGGCAAGGAGTTTATGATAGGGTGGAGCGGGAGGCGTTGAGAGCTATCCTTAGGAAACAGGGCTATGGGAGGAAATAGTGGGATGGGTAGAGGCGTTGTATAGAGGGGCAATGGTGAGAGTACAGATTAATGGAAGATTAGGGGGGAGGATTGTCATGGGCAGAGGTCTTAGACAGGGGTGTCCTATGTCACAGCTTTTATTTGCATGCATACAGGACCCCTTTTATAGAATGGTGGAGCGCCATATGGGCGTTAGTGAAGGGTTGGGGGGGGGTACTGGGGGCGTTTGGCCTGTTCCATAGGGTATGTAGATGATACTACTGTATTGGTTAGAGAAGGGATGTCCATAAAAGCCTTAGATGGAGTGGTCGACACGTTTGCCATGTGCAACTGGTATGAGGGGAAATTCGGAGAAGTCCATGGTTATGGGGTTAGGAACTTGGGGGGAGCGGGTCGAGTGGGGTAGTGCAGTTGTAAAGAAGCGGGTGATGTCATTAAAAATTTGTGGTCTAATCTATGCAGATGATCTTGAGGTTGCACGTGTTAATAATTCGGTCAGGTTGGTAGAAAGGATACTGGGTCGATTGGAGCATTGCGGCCTTATCATTTGAACCCTTGTGCAGCGTGCCATTGTAATTAACGTTTTATTGTATAGCAAGGTTTGGCATGTGGCTGCCGTGTTCCCTTTAACGGGGACGGCAATTGCAACTATACTTAGAGGGGTTTTTAAATTTTTGTGGGGGTTCAGGTTGTGATTGGCTTAGAAGGGATGTAGTAATGTTACCTGTGCGTCAGGGGGGGTTGGGTTTAATGAATTTAAAGAGGAGGGTCAAATGTATCTTTAAATTAAAAGGGAGGTGATGAGGGAGGGTGTGAGTGGGGGGGGGTTGGTTAAGGTACACAATAAATTGAAACGCATGTTTTTGGGACGGAGTTGAGGGAGTGTGAAACTATTTTGAGGGCAAGCAGTGATGGTTAGGGATCTGGGTAAGGTAAAAATAATAGGCTGTGTAGGATGTCGGCGGAAAGGGTTGTGGCTCCGGTGGAGGGGATTTTCCCCATGTTATGACTGGGGTGTATATGGAGAAGGTTTGGTAGGTTAAGGTTACAACCCCGTGGACGTGAGGTGATGTATCGGTTTTTGCATGGGATTTTACCATCGGGAGTGGGCTTACGAGCTAGACGGGTGGTTGAGGGGGGGGGGGGGTATTGTGGAATATGTGGCGGGGAGGATTCTGCATTCCATGTAGTGTATTTTTGTGAGGGGTGGGGAGCGTCAGGGGTTGGTTTGAGCAGGGTGTTGCATAAGATAAGTGGTCAATACTTCTCTGTTTTGCGGGCATTGAGTCTTGATGTGGGGGGGTATGGATGAAGTATTATTAGGGCTGTGGGGTACATTGGTAGATTATGTCTACATTATGTGGGGAATGAGGGGAAAGGGTAAGTGAGGTGAAGAGGAGGGTATTGGTGTTACGTTTTATAAAACGTTGTGCCGTAATAGAGAACTTTGTGGAGGAGGTGGGAAGCGGGATTTCTCTGAGGGATATAGAGACATTACATTAGAGGTTTTATTAAATTTGTAAATTAGGTGGGTGGGGCAGGTAGGGATGGTATAATGTATTATGTTAATGGCCTGTCAGGGGTGGAAACGGGGTCGCCTCCTGTATGTAGCAGGTGAATGTGTATGAACTTGGGCGTATGATGCGTATTCATGGTTGTGATGCGTATACTCATATATGTGTTTGATTTTGCAGTAGGATATTGTTTTATGTATGTTACTCTTATGCACGTTGTTAGATATTGTAGAGGTGTCAGGTGTTGGATCCTTGTTTATTAATATATTCTGTGTTTGATGAACATTTGTTTTTACTTATCTCAATACAGTACGTTAATTGTATTTAACGTATACGATGTCCTACTTTATAATTTACAAGTGACAATATATGTATATAATGATGTGTTTTGTTAATCATATAACAATGCAATTGGAATTAGTCGGTTATTGGTTATCATAGGTGTAGGGGTTTTCATGTATGGGTGAGGAGGGATTTTGTGTTATCTCAAGTTCATGTTTGTGTGGTTGTTAATGATTATTCTGTGTAAGACCTGTTTTTGTCTTTATCTATTTCTTGTATTGTATTGTTCTAAATAAAATATAAAAAAAAAAAAAAAATTAGCAAGAACTCATTTAAAATTAAGTCCTTTCTAAAATTTTCTCTTATACGTTTAAAGATATATTTTTTTTATTACGGTTGATGTAAAAATTTTTAATTTTGCACCAAAAGGAACTTAGAAAACTTACCTAACCTTATTATAACAAGCACAATTTATTTTAGCCTATCCCAACTTAATATATTTTAGATTTGTTTACAATAATTTAATACTAAACAAACACAGTGAAATATATTTTTTTCGTTAGGTTCAGAATAATTTTGGCGAAATTATTGCATACACAAGTTTTCACTTGTCCTATTTGGCAAGATGAGCGTTGCTATTTAAGCCAAGATCGCAAGTTCTGCTTATTCGCACGACATATATATATATATATATATATATATATATATATATATATATATATTAGTATTATATATATATATATATATTATATTAATATAAAGCCTAGGAACAAATGGATTTGTCAGTTAAAAATAGGAGAGGAGAGTTATTAAATGGAGAGTTAGAGGTATTGGGAAGATGGAAGGAATATTTGAGGAATTGTTAAATGTTGATGAAGATAGGGAAGCTGTGATTTCGTGTATAGGGCAAGGAGGAATAACATTCTTGTAGGAGTGAGGAAGAGCCCGTTGTGAGTGTGGGGGAAGTTCGTGAGGCAGTAGGTAAAATGAAAGGGGGTAAGGCAGCCGGGATGATGGGATAAAGATAGAAATGTTAAAAGCAGGTGGGGATATAGTTTTGGAGTGGTTGGTGCAATTATTTAATAAATGTATGGAGAGGGTTAAGGTACCTAGGGATTGGCAGAGAGCATGCATAGTTCCTTTGTATAAGGCAAAGGGGATAAAAGAGAGTGCAAAAATTATAGGGGGATAAGTCTGTTGAGTGTACCTGGTAAAGTGTATGGTAGAGTTATAATTGAAAGAATTAAGAGTAAGACGGAGAATAGGATAGCAGATGAACAAGGAGGCTTTAGGAAAGGTAGGGGGTGTGTGGACCAGGTGTTTACAGTGAAACATATAAGTGAACAGTATTTAGATAAGGCTAAAGAGGTCTTTGTGGCATTTATGGATTTGGAAAAGGCGTATGACAGGGTGGATAGGGGGGCAATGTGGCAGATGTTGAAAAGTGTATGGTGTAGGAGGTAGGTTACTGAAAGCAGTGAAGAGTTTTTACGAGGATAGTGAGGCTCAAGTTAGAGTATGTAGGAAAGAGGGAAATTTTTTCCCAGTAAAAGTAGGCCTTAGACAAGGATGTGTGATGTCACCGTGGGTTGTTTAATATATTTATAGATGGGTTGTAAGAGAAGTAAATGCGAGGGTCTTGGCAAGAGGCGTGGAGTTAAAAGATAAAGAATCACACACAAAGTGGGAGTTGTCACAGCTGATCTTTGCTGATGACCACTGTGCTCTTGGGAGATTCTGAGAGAAGTTGCAGAGATTGGTGGATGAATTTGGTGGGGTTTGTGCAAAAGAAGAAAATTAAAGGTGAATACAGGAAGAGTAAGGTTATGAGGATAACAAAAAGATTAGGTGATGAAAGATTGAATATCAGATTGGAGGGAGAGAGTATGGAGGAGGTGAACGTATTCAGATATTTGGGAGTGGACGTGTCAGCGGATGGGTCTATGAAAGATGAGGTGAATCATAGAATTGATGAGGGAAAAAGAGTGAGTGGTGCACTTAGGAGTCTGTGGAGACAAAGAACTTTGTCTTGGAGGCAAAGAGGGGAATGTATGAGAGTATAGTTTTACCAACGCTCTTATATGGGTGTGAAGCGTGGGTGATGAATGTTGCAGCGAGGAGAAGGCTGGAGGCAGTGGAGATGTCATGTCTGAGGGCAATGTGTGGTGTGAATATAATGCAGAGAATTCGTAGTTTGGAAGTTAGGAGGAGGTGCGGGATTACCAAAAAATGTTGTCCAGAGGGCTGAGGAAGGGTTGTTGAGGTGGTTCGGACATGTAGAGAGAATGGGAGCGAAACAGAATGACTTCAAGAGTGTATCAGTCTGTAGTGGAAGGAAGGCGGGGTAGGGGTCGGCCCAGGAAGGGTTGGAGGGAGGGGGTAAAGGAGGTTTTGTGTGCGAGGGGCTTGGACTTCCAGCAGGCATGCGTGAGCGTGTTTGATAGGAGTGAATGGAGACAAATTTGGGTTTTTTATACTTGACGTGCTGTTGGAGTGTGATCAAAGTAACATTTATGAAGGGATTCAGGGAAACCGGCAGGCCGGACTTGAGTCCTGGGAGAGGAAGTACAGTGCCTGCACTCTGAAGGAGGGGTGTTAATGTTGCCCGTTTAAAAACTGTAGTGTTAAAGCACCCTTCTGGCAAGACAGTGATGGAGTGAATGATGGTGAAAGTTTTTCTTTTTCGGGCCACCCTGCCTTGGTGGGAATCGGTCAGTGTGATAATAAAAATATATATATATATATATATATACATCATAGCCGGTATATTCCTAAATCAGATAATATTATAAACTAGTGGAATCTTTAATTTAAAGAAACCCCGAGAATAATATTAAGTGGATAATTCATATAAATTAATCTCATTATACCTTGGTCATAAGCAAACAGCAACACACACAATAATAGCAACAGCAACACAATAACAACAGCAACAACAACAGGCAACACAACAACAACAGCAACACAATAACAACACAAACAACAACAGCAACACAACAATAATAGCAACAGCAACACAATAACAACAGCAACACAATAACAACAGCAACACAATAACAACAGCAACACACAATAACAACAGCAACACAATAACAACAGCAACACAATAACAACAGCAATCACAATAACAACAGCAAACACAATAAACAACATCAACACGAGCAATAATAGCAACAGCAACACAATAACAACAGCATCACAATAACAACAGCAAGCACAATAACAACAGCAACACAATAACAACAGCAACACAATAACAACAGCAAGCAATACACATTAACAACACAACACAATAACAACAGCAACACAACAATAATAGCCAACAGCAAACACAATAACAGACAGCAACAACAATAACAACAGCAACACAATAACAACAGCAACACAATACAACCAAGCAACACAACAATAATAGCAACAGCAACACAATAACAAACAGTAACAACACAATAACAACAGCAACACAATAACAAACAGCAACACAATAACAACAGCAAACCAATAACAACAGCAACACAATAACAACAGCAACACAATAACAACAGCAACACAATAACAACACACACAACAATAATAGGCAACAGCAACACGCATAACAACAGTACAACACACATAACAACAGCAACACGCGCGAGCACAACAGCACACAATAACAACAGCAACAACAATAAACAACATCAACACAATAACAACAGCAACACAATATCAACAGCAAGCACAACACAACAGCAACACAACAACTACAGCAACACAATAACCACAGCAACACAATAACAACAGCAACACAATAACAACAGCAACACAATAACAACAGCAACAATAATAACAACACAACACAATAACAACACAACAACAATAACATACAGCAACACAACAACAACAAGCAACACAAATAACAACAGCAACACAATAACAACAGCAACACAATAACAACAGCAACACAATAACAACAGCAACTCAACAACAACAGCAACACAACAACAACAGCAACACAATAACAACAGCAACACAACAACCAACAGCAACACAACAACAACAGCAACACAACAACAACAGTGAAGCAACACATAACAACAGCAACAACAATAACAACAGCAACACAAAAAACAACAGCAACACAGACAACAACAGCAACACAATAACAAGAGCAACACAACACAACAGCAACAGCAACACAATACAACACAACAACAACAGCAACCACAACAACAACAGCAAACACAAGAACAACAGCAACACAACAACACAGCAACACATAACAACACAACAACAACAGCAACACAATTAACAACACAACAACAACAGCAACACAATAACAACACAACAACAACAGCAACACAATAACAGAGCAACACAACAATAACACAACACAACAACAACAGCAACACAATAACTACCCAACAACAACAGCACACAATAACAACACAACAAAACAGCAACACCAACAACAACAGCAACAACAATGAACAACAGCAACACAACAACAACAGCAAACACAATAACAACACAACAACAACAGCAACACAATAGCAACACAACAACAACAGCAACACAATAACAACACAACAACAAACAGGCAACACAATAACACACAACAACAACAGCAACACAATCACAACACAACAACACAGCAACACAATAACAACAGCAACACAACAACAACAGCAACACAACAGCAACACAACAACAAACAGTAACAACAACAGCAACACAACACAGCAACGGAACAAAACAACAGCAACACAATAACACACAGCAACACAAAACCAACAACACAACGGAACAACAACAGCAACAGCAACAACAACAACAACAGCAACACAACAACAACAGCAACAACAACGCAACACAACAACAACAGTAATCAACAACAGCAACACAACAACAACGACAGCAACGGAACAACAACATCAACACATAACAACACAGCAACCCAACCACAACAGCAACGGGAACAACAACAGCAACAACAGCAACACAATAACAGCAATTCAATAACAACACAACGACAACAGCAGCAACAACAACAACAGCAACACAAAAACAGCATCGGAACAACAACAAGCAACAACAACAGCAACACAACAACACAGTAACAACAACAGCAACGGAACAACAACAGAACAACAACACAACGGACAACAACAGCAACACAACAACAACAGCAACACAACAACAACAGTAACAACAACAGCAACAACAACAGCAACACAATAACAACACAACAACATGCAACACAAAAGAGCAATTCAATAACAACCAACGACACACCGATCCGGCACAACAACAACAGCAACACAATAACAACATCACTACAACCAACCATCAACACAATAACAACACAAACAACAGCAACAACACAACAACAACAGCAACACACAGACAACCACAACAACATCAACACAACAAACAACAGCACACAACAACAACAGCACAACTGACAACTCCAGCAACACAACAACATCAACGGAACACCAACAGCAACAACAAGGCAGCAACACAATAACAACACAACATAACAGCAACAACAACAACAGGCAACTCAATAACAACACAACAACAACAGCAAAACAGCCACAACATCAAAACACAACAACAGCAGCACAACCACAAGACAACAACACAACTTCACTTCAAACATTATATTAAACTTTAAAATAACATTCCCATTCCCCCCCACCCCCTCCCCTACCCACCCCTCAACGCACCCTTACCACCTACCCCCTCCCCCCGGCCCCTGCATGGTGGTTGGACCAAAACTCAAAATTCTGGGAAATCCACTTGAGGATTTTTCTTTTATTTCTGGCTGAGAGGAAAAGCAGAGCTCTGCAGCTCCAGTTGGAGCTCTTTGCATGGTGAAGCAGAGCTCTGGCAGCTCCATAGTGGAGCAATAGCAAGGTTAAGGAGAGCTCTGGTGAGCAGCTTCCAGATGGTGGCTCTTGCATGGTGAAGCAGAGCTCTGGCAGCGCCAGGTGGAGCTCTTGCATGGTGAAGCAGAGCTCTGGCAGCTCCAGAGTGGAGTTTGGAGCATGGTAAGGAGAGCTCTGGCAGCTCCAAGTTGGATCTCTTCATGGAGAAGCAGAGCTCTGGCAGCTCAGGTTGGAGCTCTATGCATTTGAAGGCAGAGCTCTGGCAGCTCCAAAGTGGGGAGCTTTAGCATGGTTCAGGAGAGCTCTGGCAGCTCCAGAGTGGGAGCTCTTGCATGGTGAAGCAGAGCTTGGCAGCTCCAGGTAGTAGCTCTTGCATGTGAAGCCAGAGGCTCTGGCAGCTCCAGATGTAGGAGCTTTAGCATGGTTAAGAGAGCTCCTGGCAGCTCTAGGGAGAGCTCTAGCATGGTGAAGCAGAGCCGTCTGGGCAGCTCCAGAGTGGAGCTTTAGCATGGTTAATAGAGCTTCTGGCAGCGTCTAAGGGTATAGTCTCTAGCATTGTGAAGCAGAGCTCTGGCAGCTCCAAGGGAGCTCCAGCATAGAGAAGAAGCGCTCTGGCCGCTCCAGTTAGAGCAGCCAGCATTATGAAGCAGAGCTCTGGCACTCGCAGTGTAGAGCTCCAGGATGGTGAAGCAGAGCTCTGGGCATCTCCCAGGTGGAGCTCTAGCATGTGAAGCAGAGCACTGGCAGCTCCAGGTAAGCTCCAGCATGTTGAAACAGAGCTCTGGCAGCTCCAGGGTAGAGCTTCCAGCAAGGTGAAGAAGAACATAAGAACATAAAGAAGAAGGAACACTTGGCAACATGCCTACTGACCCCATGGGGAGCAGGTCATGTTTCCCCCGGATTAGGGGGGACCCCAAAAAAAAAAAAAAATGACCCTCCCCCCAGATTAGGCCCAATGAAACCAACCCAGTATGGTCATCTCCACCTAAGGATGGAGCACTGCACCAAACCCAAAGCAGCACAAAGCAGTACAGGTCCAACTCACACGCTCACCTCACATCCACTCATATATTTTATCTAACCTATTTTTAAACACAACACAACGTTATATACCTGATAACTGTACTCGGGAGTTTGTTCCAACTCATTCCACAACTCCTATTACCAAACCAGTGCCTTTCCCTATATCCTTTCTGACACCGAATTTTTTTCCCCTGCAGCTCCAGGGTAGAGCTCCACATGGTGAAAGAAGAGCTCTGGCAGCTCAGGTAGAGCTCCAGCATGGTGAAGAAGAGCTCGGCTGCTCCAAGGGCAGAAGCTCCAGCAGGTGGAAGAAGAGCTCTGGGCAGCTCGAGGGTGGAAGCTCCAGGATGCAAATTACGTTGACTTAAAACCAAAATATAGGTTAAAATCTGACTGGGAGGAGAGTTGTAGGGAAAGAGAAGAGATGATAAGAGAAGAGGAAGAGAGAAGCTGAATAGAAGGAGAGTAGAAGCAAAGAGGAAAAAGGAACCGAAGAAAGCAGAACGGAATGTAAGGAAAGAGGAGATTGAATGGAAAAGGGACAGAAAGTAGAGAAATGTGTTTGAGTGTGTGTTTGTGTGGTTGTGTTTTGTGCTAATCTATTTGAGGATTGCAAAGGTTCCGAGTCACAGCGTCCTTTGTGTGCGTATGTCCCACACTTAGTGGGAGAGAGCAGTCATCCCTAACACGATATTGTGGCAAGAGACGGCCAGAGCCAGTTTTGCTTTGACGGCAAGACACTGTTTTGTGGTGTGCAATCCACCAGCAGCTACAGCACAGCAGCAGCAGCCAGCAGCTGTGGAGTTGAGAGTCACTACAAAAAATCTGAGGCAGGAATTAAACCTCCTGGGGAAGTTCAGGAAGGTCACGAACATCAAAAGCAGCGGCTGTGTCTGCTCCTTCAGGAAGGCTCACGAACATCATAAGCAGCGGCTGATGCCTACTCCTTACGTAAGCCGCCAAGTGGCAGGGGGGATGTGAGGGAACACCGAACAACAGAAGCAAGCGGCTGTGTCTTGCTCCTTCAGAAAGTTCACGAACATCAGCAGCAGCGGCTGTGTCCTGCTCCTTCAGGAAGGGTCCTGGCGAACATCCGATAAGTAGAGACCAAAACTGACCTGTAGAGTCCTCTTCTTTCCCAGACCATATTTGTTTCCAAACCCTGTTTGACATATCCTCTATTCAATATATACACAATATATACAGGAATTGCTACATAACTACAGCCTGTGTACGTAAGGAATATAGAAGTGGAAACTATGTAATAACGAGGTGGAACATGATCACAGAGTCTCCGTAACACTGTGAAGAACTGCTTATAACTCTACTATGGGAAACTACTGACCTATTCCGTTTCAACGACCTTGGATATATCTCGGGAAAGACAAAGCTGTGTCCCGGACGCATGCAGAGATATAGAAACATCAGAGCACAACTGCAGCAGCATGGGAGTACACTTAACAGCATAAAAGTACACTGCAACAAGCAGGGGAGTACACGTAAACCGCAAAAGTACACTGCAACAGCATGGGAGAACACTATAACCGCATGGAAGTACACGGCAACGGCATAGGAGTATACAGCAACAGCCGTGGAAACACTGCAATAGAATGGGAGTACACTGCAAAAGCATGGGAGTACACTGAAACAGCATGGGAGCATACTGCAACAGTATGGAAGTACAATGTAACAGTAGTGAGTACAATGCAACAGTATGGGAGTATACTGCAACATGGGAGAAACAGTGCAACAGCATTGTGGAGCGCACTGCAAAAACAGCATGGGAGTACACTTGCAACAGCATGGGAGTACACTGCACAGCATGGGAGTACAATGACAATAGCACAGGAATGAGAAAGACTGAGTCAGTAGTGAGTGTGATGAGGCAGTAGGCAAGAGAACTTTCACCCATGGCAGTAGTGCAAGAGGACTTTCACTCATGGGAGTAGGCAAAGACTTTGACGCATGGCAGTAGGCAAGAGGGCCCCACTCTCACTCCATGGCATAGGCAAGAGGACTTTCACCCATGGCAGTAGCAAGAGGACTTTCACCCATGGCAGTAGGCAAGAGACTTCCACCCATGGGCAGTAGGCAATAGACTTTTCAAACGCTCAATCCTGCCCCAGTAGGCAAGAGGGCTTTCCTTTCCATGGCAGTAGGCAAGGGGATTTTCACTCATAGCAGTAGGCAAGGGAACTTTCACCCATGACAGTAGGCAAGGGGACTTTCATCCATGGCAGTAGGCAAGGGAACTTTCACCCATGGCAGTAGGCAAGGGGACTTTCACTCATGGCAGTAGGCAAGAGGACTTTCACCCATGGCAGTAGGCAAGAGGACTTTCTTCCATGGCAGTAGGCAAGGGGATTTTCACTCATAGCAGTAGGCAAGGGAACTTTCACCCATGACAGTAGGCAAGGGGACTTTCATCCATGGCAGTAGGCAAGGGAACTTTCACCCATGGCAGTAGGCAAGGGGACTTTCACTCATGGCAGTAGGCAAGAGGACTTTCACTCATGGCAGTAGGCAAGAGGACTTTCACCCATGGCAGTAGGCAAGAGGACTTTCACCCATGGCAGTAGGCAAGAGGACTTTCATCCATGGCAGTAGGCAAGGGGATTTTCACTCATAGCAGTAGGCAAGGGAACTTTCACCCATGACAGTAGGCAAGGGGACTTTCATCCATGGCAGTAGGCAAGAGGACTTTCACTCATGGCAGTAGACAAGGGAACTTTCATCCATGGCAGTAGGCAAGGGGACTTTCATCCATGGCAGTTGGCAAGGGAACTTTCATTCAAGGCAGTAGGCATGGGACTTTCATCCATGGCAGTAGGCAAGGGGATTTTCACTCATGTCAGTAGGCAAGGGACTTTCATCCATCGCAGAAGGCAAGGGAACTTTAATCCATGGCAGTAGGCAAGGGGACGTTCACTCATGTCAGTACGTAAGGGACTTTCATCAGTCACAGAAGGCAAAGGGACTTTCATCCATGGTAGTAGGCAAGGGAACTTTCACCCATGTCAGTAGGCAAGGGAACTTTCACCCATGTCAGTAGGCAAGGGAACTTTCACCCATGTCAGTAGGCAAGGGAACTTTCACTCATGTCAGTAGGCAAGGGGACTTACACTCATGTCAATAGGCAAAGGAACTTTCATCCATGGCAGTTGTGAAGGGGACTTTCACTCATATCAGCAGACAAGAGAAGTTTCACTAGTGGCAGTAGGCAAGGGGACTTTCATTCATGGCTCTAGGCAAGGGAACTTTCATCCATGGCAGTAGGCAAGGGGACTAACATCCATGGCAGTAGACAAGGGAACTTTCATCTATGGCAGTAGGCAAGGGGACTTTCACTCATGGCAGTAGGCAAGGGAACTTTCATCCATGGCAGTAGAGAAGGGGGACTTTCACTCATGGCAGTAGGCAAGGGAACTTTCATCCATGGCAGTAGGGAAGAGAACTTTCACTCATGGCAGTAGGCAAAGGAACTTTCATCCATGGCAGTAGGCAAAGGGACTTTCATCCATGGCAGCAGACAAGGAAACTTTCACTCATGGCAATAGGCAAATAAACTTTCATCCATGGCAATGAGCAATAGAACTTTCGTCAGTGGCAGTAGGCAAGGGAACTTTCAGATATGGCAGTAGGAAAGGGGACTTTCACTCATGGCAGTAGGCAAAAGGACTTTCACTCACGGCAGGAGACAAGGGGACTTTCATCCATGGGAATAGACAAGGGGACGTTCATTCATGGCAGTAGACAAGGGGACTTTCGTTCATGGCAGTAGACAAGGGGACTTTTATCCATGGCAGAAGACAAGGGGACTTTCATCCATGGCAGTAGACAAGGGGACATTCATCCACGGCATTAAGTAAGAGAACTTTCACCCATGGCAGTAGGCAAAGGGACTTTCATTCATGGCAGAAGGAAAGGGAACTTTCATCCATGTCAGAAGGTAAAGGGACTTTCACTCATGGCAGCAGGCAAGGGAACTTTCATCCATGGAAGCAGGAAAGGGAAATTTCACCCATGGCAGTAGGTACGGGGACTTTCATCCATGACGGTAGGCAAAGGGACTTTTACTCATGGCAGCAGACAAGGGGACTTTCATCCATTGCAGTAGAGAAGAGAACTTTCATGCATGGCAGTAGTCAAGGGAACTTTTATCCATGGCAGTAGGGAAGGAAACTTTCACTTATTGCAGTAGGCAAAGGGACTTTTATCCATGGCAGCAGACAAGGGAACTTTCACTAATGGTAGTTGGCAAGTGATCTTTCATCCCTGGCAGTAGGAAAGGGAAATTTCACTTATGGCAGTAGGCAAGATAACTTTGATCCATGGCATTGTGCAAGAGAACTTTCATCCATGGCAATAGGCAAAAGGACTTTCACTCATGGCAGTGAGCAAGAGGACTTTCATCCATTGCAGTAGGCAAAAGGACTTTCAACCATGGCAGGAGACAAGGGGACTTTCATCCATTGCAGCAGACAAGGGGACTTTCACCCATGGCAATAGGCAAGGGAACGTTCATCCACGGCAGTAGACAAGGGAACTTTCACCCATGGAAGTAGGTAAGAGAACTTTCACCCATGGCAGAAGGCAATTGAACTTTCATCCATGGCAGTAGGCAAAGGGACTTTCACTCATGGCAGTAGGCAAGAGGATTTTCACTCATGGCAGTAGGAAGGAACTAAACACCAGGCAAATAGGCCCAAAGGGGACTTTCTTCTATGGCAGTTCCAAGGGAACTTTCATCATGGCAGTAGGCAAGTGACTTTCATCCATGGCAGTAGGCAAGAGGATTTTCACTCTTGTCAGTAGGCAACGGACTTTAATCCATCGCAGAAGGCAAGGGGACGTTCACTCATGTCAGTAGGTAAGGAACTTTCATCCATCGAAGAAGGCAAGGGGACTTTCATCCACGGCAGTAGGCAAGGGAACTTTCAGTCATTACAGTAGGCAAGGGAACTTGCACTCAAGTCAGTAGGCAAGGGGACTTTCATCCATGGCAGTAGGCAAGGGGACTTTCAGTCATGGGAGAAGGCAAGGGGACTTTCACTCATGGCAGTAGGCAAGGGAACTTTCATCCATGGCAGTAGGCAAGGGGACTTTCACTCATGGCAGTAGGCAAGGGAACTTTCATCAATGGCAGTAGGGAAGAGAACTTTCAGTCATGGCAGTAGGCAAAGAAACTTTCATCTATGGCAGTAGGCAAAGGGACTTTCATCCATGGCAGCAGACAAGGGAACTTTCACTCATGGCAATAGGCAAGGTAACTTTCATCCATGGCATGGGCAAAGAACTTTCACTCATGGCAGGAGAAAAGGGGACTTTCATCCATGGCAGTAGACAAGGACTTTCATTCATGGCAGTAGACAAGGGGACTTTCATTCATGGTAGTAGACAAGGACGTTCATCCATGGCAGTAGACAAGGGGACTTTCATTCATGGTAGTAGACAAGGGGACTTTCATTCATGGCAGTAGAGAAGGGGACTTTCATTCATGGCAGTAGACATGGGGGACTTTCACTCATTGCAGTAGGTAAAAGAACTTTCACCCATAGGAATAGGCAAAGGGAATTTTACTCATGGCATTTGGCAAGGAGACTTTCATCCATGGCAGTAGGTAAGAGAACTTTCACCCATGGGAGTAGGCAAGGGGAAATTTCATTCATTTGGGAGAAGGCAAAGGGGACTTTCATCCATGGCAGCAGACAGGGAACTTTCACTCATGGCAATAGGCAAGGGAACTTTCATCCATGGCATGGGCAAAAGGACTTTCACTCATGGCAGGAGAGAAGGGGACTTTCATCCATGGCAGTAGACAAATGGACTTTCATTCATGGCAGTAGACAAGGGGACTTTCATCCCTGGAAGTAAGAAAGGGAAATTTCTCCCATGGCATTAGGCATGGGAACTTTCATCCATTGCAGTAGGCACGGGGAGTTTTATGCATAACGGTAGGCAAAGGGACTTTCACTCATGGCAGCAGACAAGGGGACTTTCATCCATTGCAGTAGGGAAGGGAACTTTCATGCATGGCATTAGTCAAGGGAACATTTATCCATGGCAAAAGGGAAGGGAACTTTCACTCATTGCAGAAGGCAAAGGGACTTTTATCCATGGCAGCAGACAAGGGAATTTTCACTCATGGCAGTAGGCATGGGATCTTTCATCCATGGCAGTAGGAAAGGGAACTTTCACTCATGGCAGTAGGCAAGAGAACTTTGACCCATGGCAGTGGGCAGAGAACTTTCATCCATGGCAGTAGGCAAAAGGACTTTCGCTCATGGCAGTAAGCAAGAGGATTTTCTTCCATGGCAGTAAGCAAAAGAACTTTCAACCATGGCAGGAGACAAGGGGACTTTCCTCCATTGCAGCAGACAAGGGGACTTTCACACATTGCAGTAGGTAAGAGAACTTTCATCCATGTCAGTAGGCAAGGGAACTTTCATCCATGGCAGTAGGCAAGGGAACCTTCACCCATGGCAGTAGGTAAGAGACCTTTCACCCACGGCAGAAGGCAATTGAACTTTCGTCCATGGCAGTAGGCAAAGGGACTTTCACTCATGGCAATAGGCAAGGAGACTTTCATCCTTGGCAATAGACAATGGAACTTTCATCCAAGGCAGTAGGCAAGGGAACTTTTAAACCATGACAGAAGGTAAGAGAACTTTCACCCATAACAGTTGGGAAGGGAACTTTCATAATTGGAGTAGGTAAAGGGACTTTCACTCATTGTAGCAGATAAGGGGACTTTCGCCCATGGCAGTAGGGAATGGAATTTTACAAAGCAAGGAAAAAAAATATCACCATGGTGTAGCATAGGGACTTTCATCCATGGCAGTAGGGAAGGGAACTTTCTTTTATGGGAGTTGGCAAAATGTCTTTAACCACAGCTTTCTCATGGGAAATTTTTTCTCTGGCACCATACTATTTAAATTTCACCATGCTAGAGGCAAGTGACTTTTTTCCATGGGATAGGCAAAAAACTCTCAAAAAATGACAGTAGGCAAGGGGCATTTTCCAGGCATAGGGAATGAAACTTTCACTATGGGAGTAGGGAAAAGGGTTTTACACATGGGAGTAAAAAA
>NC_069405.1:1299062-1315574 GCF_026875155.1 Cherax quadricarinatus
ATTTTCACCTTCCCTATAAAAATGGTGAAAGCCCCCTTGCCTACTCCCATGAGTGAAGGTCTTCTTGCCTACTGGCATGAGTGAAAGTCCCTTGCCTACTGCCTTGAGAGAAAGTTCCTTACCTCTGCAAATTATGAAAGCCACCTTGCCTAGCCATGAGTGAAAGTTCCCTTGCCTACTGCCATGAGTGAAGTTCCCATGAGTATGCTGTGGATTAAAGACATCTTCCCAACTGCCATAGATGAAAGTTCCCTTGCCTATGCCATGGATGAAAGTCCCTATGCCTACTCCCATGGATGAAAGTTTTTTTTTCCCTACTGCTTTGATGAAAGTTCCATTGCTACTGCAATGGGCGAAAGTCCCTTATCTGCTGCAATGAGTGAAAGTCCCTTTACCTACTGCAAATTATGAAAGTTCCCTTGCCTGAAATGGATGAAAGTTCCCTTCCCAACTGTTATGGGTGAAAGTTCTTTACCTTCTGTCATGGATAAAAGTTCCCTTCCCTACTGCCTTGGATGAAAGTTCCATTGTCTATTGCCAAGGATGAAAGTCCCCTTGCCTATTGCCATGAGTGAAAGTCCTTTGCTACTCCCATGGACGAAAGTTCAATTGCCTTCTGCCGTGGGTGAAAGGTCTCTTACCTACTGCATGGGTAAAGGGTTTTCCCTTGCCTACTGCCTTTGGATAAAAGTTCCCTTGCCTACTGACATGGATGAAAGTTCTCTTACCTACTGCAATGAGTGAAAGCCCCCTTTGGGCCTACTCCCATGGGTGAAAGTCCCCTTGTCTGCTGCCATGAGTGAAAGTCCCTTTCCCTCCCGTCATGCATAAAACCCCCCGTGCCTATGCAATGGATGAAAGTTCCCATGCCTAATGCCATGGGAGAAATTTCCTTTCTTACTTCCAGGGATGCAAGCCCCCTTGTCTACTGCGATGAGTGAATGTCCCTTTACCTATGACATGGATGAAAGTTCCTTTGCCTTCTGCCATGAATGAAAGTTCCCCTTGCCTACTGCCATGGGTGAAAGTTCTCTTACCTACTGCCATGATGAAAGTCTCCTTGCCTACTGCCATGAGTAAAAGTCCCTTTGCCTGCTGTAGGGTAAAAGTTCTCTTACCTACTACAGTGAGTAAAATTCCCCTTGCCAAACTGCCATAGGTGAAAAAGTCCCCAGGTCTACTGCCAAGGATGAAAGTCCACTTTATCTACTGCCATGAATGAAAAATTTCCCTTTGTCTACTCTTTGAATGGAATTGTCCCCTTGTTACTGCAATGGTGAAACGGTCTCCTTGGCACTACCATGAATGAAAGTTCCCCTTGTTACTGCCATGGGAATGAAAGTCCATTGTCTACTGCCATGGATGAAGTCCCTTTTGTCTCCTGCCATGAGTGAAAAGTCTTTTTGGCCCATGCCATGGATGAAAGTTCCTTTCCCTTTATTGCCATGAGTGAAAGTTCCCTTGTCTGCTGCCATGGATGAAGTCCCTTTGCCTTCTGCCATGAATGAAAGTTCCTTGCCTACTGCCATGGGTGAAAGTTCTCTTACCTACTGCCATGGATGAAAGTCTCCTTGCCTACTGCCATGAGTAAAGTCCCTTTGCCTACTGCTATGGGGAAAGTTCTCTTACCTACTGCAATGAGTGAAAGTCCCCTTGCCTACTGCCATAGGTGAAAGTCCCCATGTCTACTGCCATGATGAAGTCCCTTCTCTACTGCCATGAATGAAAGTCCCCCTTGTCTACTACCATGAATGAAAGTCCCTTGTCTACTGCCATGGATGAACTTTTCCTTGTCTACTACCATGAATGAAAGCCCCCCTTGTCTACTGCCATGAATGAAAGTCCCCTTTGGGTCTACTGCCATGGATGAAAGTCCCCTTTTCTCCTGCCATGAGTGAAAGCCCTTTTTTGCCCTGCCATGGATAAAATTTCCCCTTGCCTATTGCCATGAGTATGTTCCTTGTCTGCTGTCATGGATGAAAGCCCCCTTTGCCTACTGCCATAGATGAAATTTCCTTTGCCTACTGCCATGACTGAAAGTTCTCTTCCCTACTCCCATTGATGAAAGTTCCCTTGCCTACTCCCATGAGGGGAAAGCCCCCTTTGCCTACTGCAGGGATGAAAGTTCCCTTGCCTACTGCCATGAGTGAAAGTCCCCTTGCCTTCTCCCATGACTGAAAGTCCCCTTGCCTACTGCCATGGATGATAGTTCCCTTGCCTACTGCAATGGATGAAAGTTCCCTTGCCTACTGCCATGAGTGAAAGCCCCCTTGTCTACTGCCATGGATGAAAGTCCCCTTGCCTAGAGCCATGAATGAAAGTCCCCTTGTCTACTGCCATGAGTGAAACTTCTCTTGTATGCTGACATGAGTGAAAGTCCCCTTGAATGCTGCCATGGATAAAAGTCCCCTTCGCTACTGCCATGGATGAAAGTTCCTTTGCCTACTGCCATGAGCGTAAGTCCCCTTGCCTGCTGACATAAATGAAAGTCCCTTTGCCTATTGAAATGAGCGAAAGTTCCCTTGCCAACTGCAATGAGTGAAAGTTCCCTTGTCTACTGACATGAGAGAAAGTCCCCTTGCCTACTGCCATGGGAGAAAGTTCCCTTGTCTACTGAAATGAGTGAAAGTTTGCTTCCCTCCTGCCATGAGTGAAAGTTCCCTTGCCTACTGACATGAGTGAGTCCCCTTGCCTACTGACATGAGTGAAAGTCCCCTTGCCAACTGAAATGAGTGAAAGTTCCCCTTCTTACTGCCATGAGTGAAAGTCCCCTTGCCTACTGCCATGGATGAAAGTCCCCTTGCCTACTGACTTGAGTGCAAGTTCCCTTGCCTACTGACTTTAGTGAAAGTCCCCTTGCCTACTGTAATGAGTGAAAGGTCCTTTGCCTACTGACATGAGTGAAAGTCCCCTTACCTATTGCAATGGATGAAAGTCCCCCTGCATACTGCGATGGAAAAAATTGCCTTACCTACTGACATGAGTGAAATTCCCCTTGCCTACTGCCTTGATTGAAAGTCCTCTTGCCTACTGACATGAGTGAAAGTTCCCTTCCCTACTGCCAGGAGTGAAAGTTCCCTTGCCTACTGCCAATTACGAAAGTTCCCTTGCCTTCTGCCATGAGTAAAATTTCCTTTGCCTACTGCCATGGATGATAGTTCCCTTGCCTACTGCCATGGATGAAAGTTCCCTTGCCTACTGCCATGGGTAATAGTTCCCATGCCTTCTGCCATGACTAAAAGTTCCCTTGCCTACTGCCATTGATGAAAGTTCCCTTGCATACTGCCATGGATAAAAGTTCCCTTGCCTACTGCCATGGGTTAAAGTTCCCTTGCCTACTGTCATGGTTGAAAGTTCAATTACCTACTGCCAAGGGTGAAAGTTCCCTTGCCTACTGCCGTGGATGAAAGTCCCCTTGCCTTCTTCGATGGATGAAAGTTCCTTACCTACTGACATGAGTGAACGTCCCCTTGCCTACTGCCATGGATGAAAGTTCCTTTGCCTTCTGCGATGGATTAAAGTCCGTTTCCTACTGACAAGAGTGAAAATCCTCTTGCCTACTGCCATGGATGAAAGTCACTTGCCTACTGCCATGAGTGAAAGTTCCCATGAGAACTGCCATAGAAGAAAGTCCCCTTGCCTACTGCCATGGATGATAGTTCCTTTGCCTACTGCCATGAGTGAAAATCCTCTTGCCTACTGCCATGAGTGAAAGTCCCATTGCCTACTGCCATAGATAAAAGTTCCCTTGCTTTCTGCCATGGATGAAAGCTCCCTTGCCTGCTGCCATGGGTGAAAGTTCCCTTGTCTACTGCCTTGGATGAAAGCTCCATTGCCTACTGCCATGAGTGAAAGTCCCTTTGCCTACTGCCATGGATGAAAGTTCAATTGCCTTCTGCCATGGGTGAAAGTTCTCTTACCTACTTCCATGGGTGAAAGTTCCCTTGTCTACTGCCGTGGATGAACGTTCCCTTGCCTATTGCCATGGGTGAAAGTCCCCTTGTCTGCTGCAATGGATGAAAGTCCCCTTGTCTCCTGCCATGGTTGAAAGTCCTTTTGCCTACTGCAATGGATGAAAGTCCTCTTGCTCACTGCCATGAGTGAAAGTCCTTTTGCCTATTGCCATGGATGAAAGTTCTCTTGCCCAATGCCATGGATCAAAGTTCTCTTGCCTACTGCCATAAGTGAAAGTTCCCTTTCCTACTGCCAGGGATGAAAGATCACTTGCCAACTATCATTAGTGAAAGTTCCCTTGTCTGCTGCCATGGATAAAAGTCCCTTTGCTTACTGCCATGAGCGAAAGTTCCCTTCCCTACTGCCATGGATAAAAGTTCCCTTGACTACTGCCATGAATGAAAGTCCCCTTGTCTACTGCCATGAATGAAAGTCCCCTTGTCTACTGCCATGGAAGAAAGTCCCCTTTTCTACTGCCATGGATGAAATTCCGCTTGTCTACTACCATAAACGAAAATCCCCTTGTCTATTGCCATGAATGAAAGTCTCCTTGTCTACTGCCATAGATGAAAGCCCCTTTTCTCCTGCCATGAGTGAAAGTCCTTTTGCCTACTTCCATGAATGAAAGTCCCCTTTCCTCCTGCCATTGCTGAAAGTTCCCTTGCCTACTCCCATGGATGAAAGTTCTCTTGCCCATGCCATGGATGAAAGTTCCCTTCCCTATTGCCATGAGTGAAAGTTACCTTGTCTGCTGCTATGAATGAAAGTCTCTTTGCCTACTGGCATGGATGAAAGTTCCTTTACCTACTGCCATGAGTGAAAGATCTCTTCCCTACTGCCATGGATAAAAGTTCCCTTGCCTACTGCCATGAGTGAAAGTCCCCTTGCCTACTGCCTTTAATGAAAGTCCCCTTGCCTTCTCCCATGACTGAAAGTCTCCTTGCCTACTGTCATGGATGACAGTTCCCTTGCCTACTGCCATGGATGAAAGTTCCCTTGCCTACTACCATGAGTGAAAGTCCCCTTGCCTACTGCCATGTATGAAAGTCCCCTTGCCTTCAGCCATGAGTGAAAGTCCCCTTGCCTACTGCCATGAGTGAAACTTCTCTTGTCTTCTGACATGAGTGAAAGTCCCCTTGTATGCTATCATGGATGAAAGTCCCCTTCCCTACTGCCATGGATGAAAGTTCCTTTGCCTACTGCCATGAGTGTAAGTCCCCTTGCCTACTGACATGAGTGAAAGTCCCCTTGCCTACTGAAATGAGTGAACGTTCCCTTGCCTACTGCCATGAGTGAAAGTTCCCTTGCCTACTGACATGAGTGAAAGTCCCCTTGCCTACTGCCATGGGTGAAAGTCCCCTTGCCTACTGCCATGAGTGAAAGTTCCCTTGCCTACTGACTTTAGTGAAAGTCCCCTTGCGTACTGTAATGAGTGAAAGTTCCTTTGCCTACTGACATAAGTGAAAGTCCCCTTACCTATTGCCATGGATGAAAATCCCCCTGCATACTACGATGGAAAAAATCCCCTTACCTACTGACATGAGTGAAAGTCCCTTGCCTACTGCCTTGAGTGAGAGTCCTCTTGCCTACTGATATGAGTGAAAGTCCACTTGCCTACTGCCATCAGTGAAAGTTCCCTTACCTTCTGCCATGAGTGAAAGTTCCCTTGCCTATTGCCAATTATGAAAGTTCCCTTGCCTACTGCCATGAGCAAAAGTTCCCTTGCTTACTGCCATGGATGATAGTTCCCTTGCCTACTGCCATTGATGAAAGTTCCTTGTCTACTGCCATGGGTAAAAGTTCCCTTGCCTTCTGCCATGAGTTAAAGTTCCCTTGCCTACTGCCACTGATGAAAGTTCCCTTGCATACTGTCATGGGTGAAAGTTTCCTTGCCTACTGTCATGGATGAAAGTTCCCTTGCCTACTGCCATGGATGAAAGTCCTTTTGCCTTCTGCGATAGATGAAAGTCCCTTACCTACTGACATGAGTGAACGTCACCTTGCCTTCTGCCATGGATGAAAGTTCCCTTGCCTTCTGCGATGGATGAAAGTCCCTTGCCTACTGACATGAGTGAAAATCCCCTTGCCTACTGCCATGGATGAAAGTCGCTTCCCTACTCCCATGAGTGAAAGTTCCCTTGACAACTGTCATGAATGAAAGTCCCCTTGTTTATTGCCATGGATGAAAGTTCCCTTGCCTACTGCCATGAGTGAAAGTCCTCTTGCCTACTGCCATGAGTGAAAGTCCCCTTGCCTTCTGCCATGGATGAAAGTTTCCTTGCTTTCTGCAATGGATGAAAGCTCCCTTGCCTACTGCCATGGGTGAAAGTTCTCTTACCTACTTCCATGGATGAAAGTTCCCTTGTCTAATGCCTTGGATGAAAGTTCCATTGCCTACTGCCATGGATGAAAGTCTCCTTGCCTATTGCCATGAGTGAAACTTCTCTTGTCTTCTGACATGAGTGAAAGTCCCCTTGTATGCTATCATGGATGAAAGTCCCCTTCCCTACTGCCATGGATGAAAGTTCCTTTGCCTACTGCCATGAGTGTAAGTCCCCTTGCCTACTGACATGAGTGAAAGTCCCCTTGCCTACTGAAATGAGTGAACGTTCCCTTGCCTACTGCCATGAGTGAAAGTTCCCTTGCCTACTGACTTTAGTGAAAGTCCCCTTGCCTACTGCCATGGATGAAAGTCCCCTTGCCTACTGACTTGAGTGAAAGTTCCCTTGCCTACTGACTTTAGTGAAAGTCCCCTTGCGTACTGTAATGAGTGAAAGTTCCTTTGCCTACTGACATAAGTGAAAGTCCCCTTACCTATTGCCATGGATGAAAATCCCCCTGCATACTACGATGGAAAAAATCCCCTTACCTACTGACATGAGTGAAAGTCCCCTTGCCTACTGCCTTGAGTGAGAGTCCTCT
Organism: Cherax quadricarinatus; assembly: GCF_026875155.1. Taxonomy (NCBI): domain Eukaryota; kingdom Metazoa; phylum Arthropoda; class Malacostraca; order Decapoda; family Parastacidae; genus Cherax; species Cherax quadricarinatus. The sequence continues at coordinate 1,305,939 of NC_069405.1, forward strand.
TGCCTACTGATATGAGTGAAAGTCCACTTGCCTACTGCCATCAGTGAAAGTTCCCTTACCTTCTGCCATGAGTGAAAGTTCCCTTGCCTATTGCCAATTATGAAAGTTCCCTTGCCTACTGCCATGAGCAAAAGTTCCCTTGCTTACTGCCATGGATGATAGTTCCCTTGCCTACTGCCATTGATGAAAGTTCCCTTGTCTACTGCCATGGGTAAAAGTTCCCTTGCCTTCTGCCATGAGTTAAAGTTCCCTTGCCTACTGCCACTGATGAAAGTTCCCTTGCATACTGTCATGGGTGAAAGTTTCCTTGCCTACTGTCATGGATGAAAGTTCCCTTGCCTACTGCCATGGATGAAAGTCCTTTTGCCTTCTGCGATAGATGAAAGTCCCTTACCTACTGACATGAGTGAACGTCACCTTGCCTTCTGCCATGGATGAAAGTTCCCTTGCCTTCTGCGATGGATGAAAGTCCCTTGCCTACTGACATGAGTGAAAATCCCCTTGCCTACTGCCATGGATGAAAGTCGCTTCCCTACTCCATGAGTAAAAGGGTTCCTTGACAACTGTCATGAATGAAAGTCCCCTTGTTTATTGCCATGGATGAAAGTTCCCTTGCCTACTGCCATGAGTGAAAGTCCTCTTGCCTACTGCCATGAGTGAAAGTCCCCTTGCCTTCTGCCATGGATGAAAGTTTCCTTGCTTTCTGCAATGGATGAAAGCTCCCTTGCCTACTGCCATGGGTGAAAGTTCTCTTACCTACTTCCATGGATGAAAGTTCCCTTGTCTAATGCCTTGGATGAAAGTTCCATTGCCTACTGCCATGGATGAAAGTCTCCTTGCCTATTGCCATGAGTGAAAGTCCCTTTGCCTACTGCCACGGATGAAAGTTCAATTGCCTTCTGCCATGGGTGGAAGTTCTCTTACCTACTTCCATGGGTGAAAGTTCCCTTGCCTACTGCCATGGATGAAAGTTCCCTTGCCTACTGCCATGTGTGAAAGTCTCCTTGTCTGCTGCAATGGATGAAAGTCCCCTTGTCTCCTGCCATGGTTGAAAGACCTTTTGCCTACTGCCATGGATGAAAGTCCTCTTGCTCACTGCCATGAGTGAAAGTCCTTTTGCCTACTGCCATGGTTGAAAGTTCTCTTGCCCAATGCCATGGATCAAAGTTCTATTGCCTACTGCCATGAGTGAAAGTTCCCTTTCCTACTGCCATGGATGAAAGATCCTTTGCCTACTGCCATTAGTGAAAGTTCCCTGGTCTGCTGCCATGAATAAAAGTCCCTTTGCCTACTGCAATAAGTGAAAGTTTCCTTCCCTACTGCCATGGATAAAAGTTCCCTTGACTACTGCCATGCATGAAAGTTCTCTTCTCTACTGCAATGGATGAAAGTCCCCTTGTCTGCTGCCATGAGTAAAAGTCCCTTTGCCTACCGTCATGGATGAAAGTCCCCGTGCCTACTGCCATGGGTGAAATTTCCCTTTTCCCTGCTTCCATGGATGAAAGTTCCTTGCTGCTGCCTGAGTGAAAGTCCCTTTCCCTTTCTGACATGGATAAAAAGTTCCCTTTCCTTCTGGCATGAATGAAAGTCCCTTTGCCTACTGCCATGGGTGAAAGTTCTCTTACTTAATCCCGTGGATGAATGCCCCCTTGTCTACTGCCATGGTTTGAAAGTCCCTTGTCTTCTGCCATGGATGAAGTCCCCTTGTCTACTGCCATGAACGAAAGCCCCCTTGTTACTGCATAAATGAACGTCCCCTTGTCTATTCCCATGGATAAAAGTCCCCTTGTCTCCTGCCGTGAGTGAAAGTCCTTTTCCCTACTGCCAGAGTAAAAAGTCCCCTTCCTACTGCCATATCTGAAAGTTCCCTTCCCTACTGCCACTGACGAAAGTTCTATTGCTCATTGCCAGGGGATGAAAGTTTCCTTGCCTATTGCCATGAGTGAAAGTTTCCTTGTTGCTGCCATGGATGAAAGTCCTTTGCCTACTGCCATGGATGAAGTTCCTTTGCCTACTGCCATGAGTGAAAGTTCTCTTCCCTACTCCCATGGATGAAAGTTCCCCTTGCCTACTGCCATGAGTAAAAGTCCCCCTTCTCTACTGCCATGGATGAAAGTTCCCTTGCTACTCCCATGAGTGAAAGTCCCCTTGCCTACTGCCATAGATGAAAGTTCCCTTGTCTACTGCCATGGATGTTAGTCCCCTTGCCTACTGCCATGGATGAAAGTTCCCTTGCCTACTGCTATGAGTGAAAGTCCCCTTGCCTTCTCCCACGACTGAAAGTCTCCTTGCCTACTGCCATGGATGACAGTTCCCTTGCCTACTGCCATGGATGAAACTCCCCTTGCCTAGAGCCATGAATGAAAGTCCCCTTGCCTACTGCCACTAGTGAAACTTCTCTTGTCTGCTGATATGAGTGAAAGTCCCCTTGTATGCTGCCATGGATGAAAGTCCCCTTCACAACTGCCGTGGATGAAAGTTCCTTTGCCTACTGACATGAGTGTAAGTCCCCTTGCCTACTGACATGAATGAAAGTTCCCTTGCCTACTGCCATGAGTGAAAGTTCCCTTGCCTACTGACATGAGTGAAAGTCCCCTTGCCTACTGCCATGGGTGAAAGTCCCCTTGCCTACTGCCATGGATGAAAGTCCCCTTGCCTACTGACTTTAGTGAAAGTCCCCTTGCCTACTGACTTTAGTGAAAGTCCCCTTGCCTACTGTAATGAGTGAAAGTTCCTTTGCCTACGGACATGAGTGAAAGTCCCCTTACCTATTGCCAGGGATGAATGTCCCCCTGCTTACTGCGATGGAAAAAATCCCCTTACCTACTGACATGAGTGAAACTCCCCTTGCCTACTCCCTTGAGTGAAAGTCCCTTGCTACTGCCAATAAGTGAAAGTCCATTGCCTACTGTTTAAGTGAAAGCCCACTTGCCTACTGCCATAGTGAAAGTTCCCTTGCCTACTGCCATAAGTGAAAGTTCCATTGCCTACTGCCAATTATGAAAGTTCCCTTGCCTACTGCCATGAGTAAAAGTTCCCTTGCCTTCATCCATGAGTGAATGTTCCCTTGTCTACTCCCATGGGTGAAAGTTCCCTTGCCTACTGTCATGGATGAAAGTTTCCTTGCCTACTGCCATGGGTGAAAGTTCCCTTGCCTACTGCCATGGATGAAAGTCCCATGCCTACTGCCATGAATGAAAGTTCCCTTGCCAACTGCCATGGATGAAAGTCCCCTTGCCTACTGCCATGGATGAAAGTTCCCTTGTCTACTGCCATGAGTGAAAGTCCTCTTGCCTACTGCCATGAGTGAAAGTTCCCTTGCCTACTGCCATGGATGAAAGTCCCCTTGCCTACTGCCATGGGTGAAAGTCCCCTTGCCTACTGCCATGAGTGAAAGTTCCCTTGCCTACTGACTTTAGTGAAAGTCCCCTTGCGTACTGTAATGAGTGAAAGTTCCTTTGCCTACGGACATGAGTGAAAGTCCCCTTACCTATTGCCAGGGATGAATGTCCCCCTGCTTACTGCGATGGAAAAAATCCCCTTACCTACTGACATGAGTGAAACTCCCCTTGCCTACTGCCTTGAGTGAAAGTCCCCTTGCCTACTGCCATAAGTGAAAGTTCCATTGCCTACTGCCATAAGTGAAAGTCCACTTGCCTACTGCCATGAGTGAAAGTTCCCTTGCCTACTGCCATAAGTGAAAGTTCCATTGCCTACTGCCAATTATGAAAGTTCCCTTGCCTACTGCCATGAGTAAAAGTTCCCTTGCCTTCATCCATGAGTGAATGTTCCCTTGTCTACTCCCATGGGTGAAAGTTCCCTTGCCTACTGTCATGGATGAAAGTTTCCTTGCCTACTGCCATGGGTGAAAGTTCCCTTGCCTACTGCCATGGATGAAAGTCCCATGCCTACTGCCATGAATGAAAGTTCCCTTGCCAAACGCCATGGATGAAAGTCCCCTTCCCTACTGCCATGGTTTGAAAGTTCCTTGTCTACTCCCAAATGAGTGAAAGTCCTCTTGCTACTGCCATGAGTGAAAGTTCCCTTCCCTACTGCCATGGATAAAAGTCCCCTTGCTACTGTCATGGGTGTGAAAGTTCCCTTCCCTACTACTATGAGTGAAAATCCCCTTGCCTACTGCCATGGAGGGAAAGTCCTCTTGCCTCTGCCATGGGTGAAAGCCCTCTTGCCTACTGCCATGGGTGAAAGTCCTCTTGCCTACTGCCGTGAGTGAAAGTCCTCTTGCCTACTGCCATGGGTGAAAGTCCTCTTGCCTACTGCCATGGGTGAAAGTCCTCTTCCCTACTGCCATGAGTGGAAAGTCCTCTTGCCTACTGCCATGAGTGAAAGTCCCCTTGCCTACTGCCATGGGTGAAAGTTCCCTTGCCTACTGCCATGGATGAAAGTCCCCTTGTCTACTGTCATGGGTGAAAGTTCCCTTGCCTACTGCTATGAGTGAAAATCCCCTTGCCTACTGCCATGGAAGAAAGTCCTCTTGCCTACTGCCATGGGTGAAAGTCCTCTTGCCTACTGCCATGGGTGGAAGTCCTCTTGCCTACTGCCATGGGTGAAAGTCCTCTTGCCTACTGCCATGGGTGAAAGTCCTCTTGCCTACTGCCATGGGTGAAAGTCCTCTTGCCTACTGCCATGGGTGAAAGTTCTCTTGCCTACTGCCTCTTCACACTCACTACTGAACTCTGTCTTTCTCATTCCAGTGCTATTGCATTGTACTCCCATGCTGTTGCAGTGTACTCCCATGCTGTTGCAGTGTACTCCCATGCTGTTGCAGTGCGCTCCAATGCTGTTGCACTGTTCTCCCATGTTGCAGTATACTCCCATACTGTTGCATTGTACTCACCTACTGTTACATTGTACTTCCATACTGTTGCAGTATGCTCCCATGCTGTTTCAGTGTACTCCCATGCTTTTGCAGTGTTCTCCCATTCTATTGCAGTGTTCTCCCATGCTGTTGCAGTATACTCCTATGCCGTTGCCGTGTACTTCCATGCTGTTACAGTGTTCTCCCATGCTGTTGCAGTGTACTTTTATGCTGTTAAGTGTACTCCCATGCTGTTGCAGTGTGCTCTGATGTTTCTAAATCTCTGCATGGCGTCCGGGACACAGCATTGTTTCCCGAGAAATTTAATCCAAGGTCGTTGAAAAGAATAGGTCAGTAGTTTCCATAGTAGAGTTATACGCAGTTCTCACCAGTGTTAGAGACTCTGTGATCATGTTCCACCTCGTTATTCCTAGTTTCCACTACTATATTCCTTCGTACACAGCTGTAGTTATGTAGCATTCCTAGTATATATTGTGTATATATTGAATAGAGGATAGTCAACAGGGTTTGGAATCAAATATGTCTGGGAAAGAAGAGAGACTCTCCAGGTCAGTTTTGGTCTCTACTTCTGATGTTCGTGACCTTCCTGAAGGAGCAGACACAGCCGCTGCTTCTGATGTTCGTGACCTTTCTGAAGGAGCAGACACAGCCGCTGCTTCTGATGTTCGTGACCTTCCTGAAGGAGTAGACACAGCCGCTGCTTCTGATGTTCGTGAGCTTCCTGAAGGAGCAGACACAGCCGCTGCTTCTGATGTTCATGACCTTCCTGAAGGAGCAGACGCAGCCGCTGCTTCTAATGTTCGTGACCTTCCTGAAAGAGCAGTCACAGCCGCTGCTTCTGATGTTCGTGACCTACCTGAAGGGGCAGACACAGCCGCTGCTTCTGATGTTCGTGACCTTCCTGAAGGAGCAGGCAGAGCCACTGCTTCTGATGTTCGTGACCTTCCTGAACTTCCCCAGGAGGTTAATTCCTGCCTCAGATTATTTGTAGTGATCTCTCAACTCCACAGCTGCTGCTGCTGCTGCTGCTGCTGCTGCTGCTGCTGCTGCTGCTGCTGGTGATTGCACCACAACAGTGTCTGCCGTCAAAGCATACAGGCTCTGGCCGTCTTGCCACCAATATCGTGTAGGACTGACTGCACTCTCCCACTAACGTGTCGGACATACGCACACAAAGGAGCTGTGACTCGAACCTTGCAATCACAAATAGATTAGCACAAACACACACACACACACACACACAAACACATTTCTCTACTTTCTGTCCCCTTTTCCATTCCATCTCCTCTTTCCTTACATTCCGTTCTGCTTCTTCGGTTCCTTTTTTCCTCTTGCTTCTCCTCTTCCTTCTATTCAGCTTCTCTCTCCTCTTCTCTTCTCCCTCCTCTTCTCTTCTCCCTCCACCTCTTCCTCCCAGTCAGATTTTAACCAATATTTTGGTTAAGTCAACAGAAATTTGCATCCTGGAGCTCCACCCTGAGCTGCCAGAGCTCTTCTTCACCATGCTGGAGCTCTGCCCTGGAGCTGCCAGAGCTCTTCTTCACCATGCTGGAGCTCTACCCTGGAGCTGCCAGAGCTCTTCTTCACCATGCTGGAGCTCTACCCTGGAGCTGCCAGGGAAAAATTCGGTTTCAGAAAGGATATAGGAAAGCACTGGTTTGGTAATAGAGTTGTGGATGAGTGGAACAAACTCCCGAGTACAGTTATTCAGGCTAAAACGTTGTGTAGTTTTAAAAATAGGTTAGATAAATATATGAGTGGGTGTGGGTGGGTGTGAGTTGGACCTGACTAGCTTGTGCTGCTGGGTTTGGTGCAGTGCTCCATCCTTAAGTGGAGATGACCATACTGGGTTGGTCATTGGCCTAATCTGGGGGGGGGTCATTGGTCTAATCCGGGGGGGAACATGGACCTGCTCCCCATGGGTCAGTAGGCCTGTTGCAGTGTTCCTTCTTCCTTATGTTCTTATGTTCTTCTTCACCATGCTGGAGCTCTACCCTGGAGCTGCCAGAGCTCTGTTTCACCATGCTGGAGCTCTACCCTGGAGCTGCCAGAGCTCTGCTTCACCATGCTAGAGCTCCACCCTGGAGCTGCCAGAGCTCTGCTTCACCATCCTGGAGCTCTACCCTGGAGCTGCCAGAGCTCTGCTTCATCATGCTGGAGCTCTACCCTGGAGCTGCCAGAGCTCTTCTTCACTATGCTGGAGCTCCACTCTGGAGCTGCCAGAGCTCTGCTTCACCATGCTAGAGCTCTACCCTAGAGCTGCCAGAGCTCTCCTTAACCATGCTAAAGCTCCACTCTGGAGCTGCCAGAGCTCTGCTTCACCATGCTAGAGCTCTACCCTAGAGCTGCCAGAGCTCTCCTTAACCATGCTAAAGCTCCACTCTGGAGCTGCCAGAGCTCTGCTTCACCATGCAAGAGCTCCAACCTGGAGCTGCCAGAGCTCTGCTTCACCATGCAAGAGCTCCACTCTGGAGCTGCCAGAGCTCTCCTTAACCATGCTAAAGCTCCACTATGGAGCTGCCAGAGCTCTGCTTCACCATGCAAGAGCTCCAACCTGGAGCTGCAAGAGCTCTGCTTTACCTCTCAGCCAGAATCAAAAAAAATCCTCAAGTGGATTTCCCAGAATTTTGAGTTTTGGTCCAACCACCATGCAGGGGCGGGGGGGAGGGGGTAGGGAAGGGGGTGAGGGGGGAATGTATTTTAAATGTTTAATAATGTTGAAGTGAAGTTGTTGTTGTTGTTGTTGTGCTGTTATTGTGGTTGCTGTTGTTGTTGCTGTTGTTGTTCCGTTGCTGTTGTTGTGTTGCTGGTGTTGTTGCTGTTGTTGTTGTGTTGCTGTTGTTGTTGTGTTGATGTTGTTGTTGTGTTGTTGTTGTGTTGCTGTTGTTGTTGTGTGTGCTGCTGTTGTTGTGTTGTTATTGAGTTGCTGTTGTGTGTTGTGCTGCTGTTGTCGTTGTGTTGTTATATTGAATTGCTGTTATTGTGTTGCTGTTGTGTGTTGTTATGTGTTGTTTGCTGTTGTTGTTCCGTTGCTGTTGTGTTGTGTGTTGCTGTTTGTTATTGTGTTGTTGTTTGTTGTTCGTTGCTGTTGTTGTTGTGTTGCTGTGTTGTTATTGTGTTGCTGTTGTTGTTCCGTTGCTGTTGTTGTTGTGTTGCTGTTGTTGTTACTGTTGTTGTTGTGTTGCTGTTGTTGTTGCTGTTGTTGTTGTGTTGCTGTTGTTGTTGTGTTGCTGTTTTTGTTGCTGTTTTTGTTTTTTTGCTGTTGTTGTTGCTGTTGTTGTTGTGTTGCTGTTTTTGTTGTTTGCGTTGTTGTTGTTTTCTGTTTGTTTGACCAAGGTCATAATGAGTTTATTTATAAAAATTTTATCCACTTAATATTATCCGGGGTTTTTTTTAAATTAGTAAATTAAAAGTTCCCACTAGTTTTAATATTATTGATTTGGGAAAATATCCCGGCTATGAGTATAATTATTATTATATATATATATATATATATATAAATATATATATTTATATATATAATATATATATTATATTATATGTCGTCCCGAATGGGCAAAATTGCGATCTTGTTTAAAATAGCAACCTCATTTTGCCAAATAGGACAAGTAAAAATTTGTGTATGCAATAATTTCCCCAAAAATTTTTTAAACCCAAAAAAAATATATTTCACTGTGTTTTTTTTGTTTTAAAAATATTGTAAACAAATCAAAAAAATTTTAAGTTGGGTAGGCTAAAATAAATTTTGCTTTTTAAAGGTTAGGTAAGTTTTAAGTTCCTTTTGGTGCAAAATTTAAAATTTTTTTCATCAACGTAATAAAAAAAAATATATCTTTAAACGTATAAAAAAAATTTTTGAAAGGGCTTAAATTTTTAAAGAGTTCTTGCTAAGACCCGTTTTACTTTCAGCCGTATTTTTAAATATAAATAATTTAAAAAATTTTTTAAAAATTTTATATATATATATTATATTATTTTTATATATATATACATTTTTTCTTGAGTAATGTGTTAGGGAGGTACACCGGCTAAGGTATTTCCATTGGTGGGGGTTTTTGCCCGCTTACCCTCCCCATTTTGACGGGTTTATGTCATGAGGGATTTATGTTATGGCCATTCACTCTCTCTGCCGCTCAGTGTTTCATAGATGGTATCCCCCCTAGTACTCCCGCCTTTTCCCCCCACTTGGATAGAGAAATTTGTGTAGAAAACCCGAAAAACCAGCTTGTGGTTTATTGTGAAGTGAAAAATCGCGGGCAATTTTACTGTTCCCCTTTAGGGTTTGATGTGACGCCAGTGTCAAACTTAGAAAATTTGTGATATTTCTTATGCCAGGGAGTTTTTTCCCCGTGAAAGTGTTAATTCTCCCTATATGTACTTGACAAAAGTAATGTTTTCTATTTTAGGGAAACGTAAAAATTCCCCCCTTTTCATTTTCAAGGGGGAGTGACCTATTGGGACATAGCCTCCCGGGGGGGGGTCTATCATGTACATTTATTTTAAAAAGTTCTTTGTTGTGAATGAAAAATTTTGACAAAGTGATATTTTTAAAAGTATTTATGAAAAATCTTGAGTATTTAAACTTTTAAATAAAAAAAAACTAGAAAAAAACGAGTATTATTTGTTGCCTTACTTTCTAAGTTTGGAAAAATATCCCCCTCATTCTGTGAAGTGTTTTTTGTTACGGAGTGCACTAACCCCGGCTAAAAATTAAGATTCGAACCGTAAATACTGTTTTTGTTTTTGTTTGTTTTTTTTTGCTTTTTGTTTTTTTTTGTTTTTTTTGTTTTTTGGTG